>JACGCK010000217.1:0-73676 GCA_014925825.1 Pholiota molesta
GATCCTCCTCCGTCCCTAGGTCCTCCACCCAAGCCTTCCTCTGTCCCAGTTCCTCCTCTTCGACAGCCTTGCGCGCTTCGTCACTGATGATGGAGAATTCCTCGGTGACAGGCTCCGCACGGTAGTCGGCGTTGTCCACGACACTGTGAACCTCTCCTCCGGCGGGGACATAGCCGATGACTTCATAGACGGGCCCATCAGGGTTAGGAATTCTGAAGATGCCATCGGGTTTGAAGCCGTCCAACGAGTAGACCTCAAATCCTTGGGGTTGCTCCATCAATGTGGAGACTTGGACGGGGGCGTTCAGGTAAGCGCTGGTGTAGTCCGACTGCCATATCTCCATGTCGTTGACCACCCCAATGACCAGCGTGAGTCGGAGCGACTCGTAACGAACGACCGCGGCGTGGCTCTCCCAGTAATGGACGCCCGGGATTTGTGAGAAACCCCTGGCGACGAACCGCGCCTTCCGCTTTTCCAAGTTCCCGTCGGCGTCGATTTTGACTGCGTATGTCCACCCCGACTTCATCACTTTCGCTCCCTTTGGTTTCTCTGTCAACCTCCATACACCCATCTCCTTCATCATCTCCATCTCCGCCACCATAGGTTCCAACCACAAGTCCGTCCTTGAACACGCGTCTTGGTAATTCGTGGGTATCCATAAGTCATCGCTGCCACGCGCGATCATAGCAAGCGACTGGTCTGGGTCAAATGCGGGTGCATTACTGCCAGCGAGGCGATGAGACTGGCGTGAGGCAGGGGGGTATTGAATCCGTGGGCGAGCAGTGGGGATATGCGCGGGGATAGCTGGTGGGTTCTCTGGAGCAGCAGGTGGGTCCGTGGGTTCATCCGCGGTCGCGGGAAGCGCTGTCGTGGGATCTATGACCTTCTCGGTGTCATCGTCGTCCCGCGGCATCACAGGTGTGGCATCCACTTCCAGTTCCTCATCAGCTTCTTCTGGCATGAACGAGATATCCAAATCCTCCGGCTCCTCCCCTCTATCCGTCGTCCTATGTCCTCCTCCCTCCTCAAATATCACATCCCTCGTCACGAACACCCTGCCTGTTGATCTGTCCAGAACTCGATAAACGCCCGTCCCAGAATAGCCCATCAAAACGCCCTTGATCGATCGTGGCGCTAACTTCCCATCGCTGACAGGATCTGGGATCTTCGCATAGGCCGTACAGCCAAATGGGCGAAGGTGAGCGAGGTCTGGCTTTACACCATGCCAACGTTGGAACGGGGTGGAGAGTGGGTCACGACCAGTTGGGAGCCTGTTCCTAGCATAGCACGCTGCAGACGCAGCTTCCGCCCAGTACATCCCAGGCAGGTGCGCGTCCTGTATCATCGAGCGCGCCAGGTCCATAATGGTACGGTTTGCTCGTTCCGCCACCCCGTTCGATGCTGACGTATACGGGGCAGTGAACTCGTGCAGGATGCCGTTCGTACGGCAGTATTCTTCCCACTTCGCGTTCCTAAACTCGGTCCCATTGTCGGTGCGAATTCGTTTCAGCTTCTTTCCAGTCAAGTTCTCAGCCTCCCTCCTGTAGCCGTCGAAGCACTTGAGGGATGAATCCATGTCCTTTGTCGCCAGGAAGAATGTCTCCGTGTTCCCAGAGGCGCCGTCAACGAGCGCCATCATCCATCGCTTCCCACCGGGTGTCTGGACCGTGGTGGGGCCGAACAGATCAATGTAGACACGGTCCAGGATCTCGGACTCGACCTCGACGATGGAGTCGAACGTGCGGCGGGTTTGTTTCCCAAAGATGCAATCCTCGCATCGACCAAGTGCCTTCCCTGGCTGGATGTCTATCCCAGTGACGAGGTCCTTCGATACGGCCGAGAGAATCTTCGCTTCGGAAATATGACCAAGTCGACGGTGCCAGGTGGCGAGATCAACCGCTTTCGTGAGGGAGCGAGCCGAATGAGCACTGTGATTGGTGCTGAAGGATTCAAGCCACTGGATTTTGTACATTGCAGTAGCGTCGATTGGCTCGGACACCAAGAACGTCGACCCGCTCTTGTCAATGAACATCGCTTTCCCACCCCCGAAGACCACCCGATAACCCTTCAGGTCCAACCGCCCGATTGATATGAGGTTGTGACTCAGGTTGGGGGTGTGCTGGGCGTTGTTGAAGGTAATGTTCACGATTTTATTCCCAATGACCGTCTGTTTTGTGACCTTGCCTGTCCCAGCGATGAAGAACTCCCCGCCATCCGCAGTTTTTCCCAACTCCGTACATGCCTGGTATTCGTCAAAGTCCTCACGGCGCACGAAGAAATGGCCACTAGCCGCAGAATCGGCATACGTGGTGATGAGGAGTGGGGTGGTATGTGCTTCCGAGACGGTTGCAAATGCCAGATTGACATTTGGATCACAGATAGCGCTTGCCGCGATATTCGTCGTGCTGCTGTTCCCGCTGCTTCCACCGCCTCCGCCGCCACCGCTTCCCTTCTTCTTCCACCACTCAGGGTACTGCCCTGCCATCCCTCCTCCGGGCTTGAAGCAGCGCTCGATGGTATGGCCGGTCCGTCCACAGACCGGGTTCGAGCATTTCAGGTCCGTATTGCGGAATTGGCGTGCTTGCGCCGCCATTGCGTGAGCGGAGTTCGAGTTTGTGATTGGCGCCCGCGCGGCTAACATCGTCGCATGTGCGATGATGGCGCTGATGACTGCGCTCGAGGTGGTTTCAGTGCGTAGGGTGGAAATGAGGATCATCCATGAGTCTGGAAGTGAGTCAAGGACGATCATCCTAAACCTTCCATCCTCTATTTTGCAGCCCTGATTGTTTGCTTTCGCCCAAGCCGTCCTAAGCTTCGAAATGTGCTCCTCCATCTTGGAGCCCTCGGTGTACTTCAACCTCGACAACTCCTTCTCCGCTGTCAGCCGCCCAAGATCCGTCTGCTTGTCCTGGACCGTGGCAATGGACTTGTAAGCCTCAGCAGCCGTACCGTCCGTTTTGATGCCTAATCCAACAGCGTTCTTGACGTTTAAGGTGATTAAACCTTTCGTCCAGTTGTTGCGCTGACGCCACTCATTGTAGGATGGGTTACTGTCTCCCCAGTAGGTGGTAGCAGCCACGGCAGGCTTGGTGGGGTCCGGCGGACTAGGGCATTCGATTGATCCGTCGAGGTAATCGAGCGTTCCGCGTTGCTCGGCGACAGCTCGAATACGTTCCTTGAACTGGTACCAGTTCGAGCCGTCGTATTGCTCGTCCGTCGGGAGGATAAAAGGAGCGGTGGATGACATGACTCAGATGATCAGGATGGGTCAGGAAAATTTTCGGGGGGGGTCAGGTTCGAGATCGGGCTGAGTCGATTGGTTTTCAAGGTCAGGATCGGTTTCGGGGTTCCAGAGTCAATGGATCAGGTTCGTTGTTTGACAAAAATACTTCGTGGGGGTAGCTAGTTAACTACGGGGCCCATAACCTGTTGAGATACGAAGTAAAGCTCAGTCAAACGAATTAATATTCGACTGTTACTTGTAGCTACCTGTTGAGATACGAAGTAAAGCTACGAGAAATCATGTAAGTAAAATAGAAAAATATAAGATATAGTTTAGACGGGCTCACCTCAGTCAAACGAATTAATATTCGACTGAGGGAACCCGTTCTGTGTATGTCAGATTTTATATGAAACTAAATAAGGTTCGAGGCAAGAGAAAAATAATACTGGACAACAGCGATCACTCATCGCAGTCCTTTTCGGGAAAGCGCCGGTAGGCGCTAACTGATGTGGCGCATCCCGCGCCTTTTCTACTCGACTAGCGAGTCACTTCCAACAATAACAAGGTGAGTGATCTTCAGCGGGTCCTTCCTCATGTCCCAAAATCCGTCAATCCCGAATCGAGGATCATGGGCGCTTAACATCTGCTCGTATTGACGACGAAGCAGGGTATCTTTCCTTCGACGAGGGGCGTCGTATTCTTCATCAGAGGTACCATCGTCTCCAGCACTATCCTCATATAACCCCGCTGCGCCCTGGTTCTCTTCGCTTGTTTCGTCTGACGCGGCTTCGTCTTTTGAGGCGCCTGCAGAGCCCAATTCGTCATCTTCAAGAGCTTCGAGATTATTGCTCGCCCTCTCAAATAACGGCACCTCGTTCCGTTCGGGAATAGAACCTTCGACGTATTCTTCTTCCTCGTCGATTGGCAAGAACTCAAAAGCCCCATCCTGATCCCATCTTTCATCAGATCCATTGATCGAACAAATATCCTCCGGATAACGACTGCAAAGGAGGAAAGGCAAAGTGTACACGTCGTCCCAGTCCAACAAGGCTGTTATCCTACGGGTATCTGGATCCATGAGCATATTCCTAAATGCATAATCGGTGGGAGCGAACGATAGGTAGTAGAGTTCTGGCTGAGACGATGAGGGCAACGGGCACGCCCGAATGAGAGCGAGTAGCGCATCAGCTGCGTCGAGAAAATCACCAACAGTGCATGGCTCGTCGAAGTAATAACCAAGGTTTTCCGTGACATCAGTTGCACGATCGGCACCAAAAATCTGCTCAATGGAATCCACTTCGTGCTGCCAAAGCTCGAGCCAGAAGTCGCGGAGCGTTGTTGGAATGGTCCGGGACCATGCCGATATACCTCTATGGGGCGTCATTGTGCACACTGGTCCAAGGCAAAGGGGGCCCAGGCGGTATGCCGACGCATTGGAAAAGCATACCTCAGCTTCAGGTGGAAGGACTGCAAAGTAAATACTTCCAATACCTTGGAATGGCAAAGGTGTCGCCGATCTCGCGTGGTAGCTGGCAATCTCGCCCAACAGGCGTGTACGATCTTCGGGCAGAAGGTCGTCCCACTGCTTCCAAGGTGGGATGCCAGGGGCCCATTCCATAAGAATATACGGTGCGCCTACGGGGTTCTTCTCGTTATGGTGCCATGCATAAACCTCGGGAACCGGGAGCCTGGTATATAGTCGAGCCAAGGTCATCATCGCAACGACCGACTCTATGCGGCCGGGGGCACGGTAGTTCTTGTAGGGGATGCGTGCTGCCACTCGAAAACCGTTTGGAAATTGGAGAGAATAAACGGCATTGACATTGCCACCATCGGCTTTTGAGACAGTTGGGACTGCGCTGGAGGAAAATGCATGCATGGCAACGAAAACGAGCGCTCTTGTGTCCACAGCTAGATGCTTGTCACTAACTTCCATCGGAATTGCATCTGGGGATATTGAAGGTGGCTTCCATCCGGGAAGGATTGTCTGAGGGACATGCAGCGGAATTCGGCGTTCCATCTGAGTAACTGAGGTTTTGAACAGAACTCTAAGGATCAAGTAAAGGCGTGGAGGGTGTCAGAGATATCGAAATATATACTCCCTACACAATGACATACTGATTGATTGATTGAATCATCCACAGACTGTCAAGTTCGGAGCTCCGACAACCACATTGAAATGTTCATCGCCATCTGTCTCCACACTTTGGCCAATCGTGCAACGAGCATGGTCCGAATTCGAAAGAGAAGCAAAGAGTTGGCAAAGAGCGTCTCGGAAGGAAAGCTCACAGTTCTCTTGCAATGCTCCCTAGATGCTTATGAGACGGCGGACGCTCATCGCTTTCCAATTTCCATTCTGGGAAGACACTCAGCCAACATTTTCAGCACCTGATTCAGCGTCCATACATGCACCCGCGAGGATCCGTGAGTCAATTACCTGCGGGTCACAGGTACCTACAGGTTTCCCTGCAGGTATACTTGCAGGTACCTGTGCAAGTGCTGAAGAGACAGCCACCCTATGCGTCTTTGCGTCGCAGAAGCCGCTTTACAAGCCGCTTCTTTGTTCATAAAGACGGTGAGGTGGGCCGTACATCCGAGTCCGCGATCGGCCTGCGACACTCGAGAAGCACAGAGAGCGCCGCCCCAAAGCGCCGCGGGAGTGGCCGCCGATTCAGCCAATATCTGCGCTCCACAGGAATCGAAGTGGGTGCGGTGACGTGTTGTGGGTCGTCGAGGCGGACGAAATGGGCGGGGCGAGTCGTTACAGCGCGGCAAATCAGGGCGGGCACGCAAGTCGACGTCGGCCGAGGGCGTTGACGTGGGCAATGTGAGTCGACGTGGGCGGTGCGAATTGAAGTGAGCGCGGCGAGACACCGGCCTTGTGGAGAGTGCAGTGGGCATACGCGGTGAGGAGGGCAGTGGATAACGTGGGTAGCGCTAGCAGCGGAGGCAGGGCACAGCGGGGGCTGGCGCCGAGATGGAGTGACATGGCGGGCGGCACGGCGAGTCGGAGCGGGCGCAGATAGGAACATCAGCGAGCAGTGGTGCAAACGGGTGGGGAACACACCTCTTAGCAGGGACGATGGCGACGCGCCATCCCATCGCCACGCCCTCCTTCGCGCTCTTCTTCGTATGCTCCGTCTATTCTTTCCCTGCCTCCTACGTATGGAAGTTGCGGGCGCAATGGCTAGAAGCGGGCGGCGGCCATTGATGTTGACGCGATGAGAGTCGAGGCAGGCGCGGTAGTTTGATGTGGGCGCAGCAAGTTAATGTGGGCGGGACAAGTAGACATAGGTGCATGAGCACTCGTGAGCGCGGTGATTGTGACACTGCTCAAAGACCAGGTCGTTGCCGTGACGTTGTTGGTTTGCTACATCTTGTCGCTCCTGCAACAGAGAAAATGAACATAAGCAGAACAATGAGATAACAAGGTGCACCGTCATCCACGTCCTTTCTTCATGCTGTATATTCCGTGTTCATATGGCGAGTTTAAGACTTCGTCATCCTAAAACAATGGCATTGCCAGCATTACATAGAAAAGATAGGGATAGAATGGAGCAGAAAGCGTGGAGACATTCATGATTCATCGTTTAAGAATTCTTGGAAGTGTGCCCTGGCGTCCCAAGACACTTCAATAAGAGAGATGAGGCGATATGCGCTGTCTGATGTGCCTTGGCGACTCAGGAAACATTGATGGCGGTGGAGAGAGGTGTTATGTGCAGTGCCCGAACGTCGAGCGCAGGTCGAGCGCGACCCCGCACTGGAATCGCGGATCACATGCAATATTCCCACGCGAGATGAATGGGACCGTCGTCAGCGACTCGACATTTGCGAAGAGCTGAGCGACTGAGCGACGTGCTCATCTCGCAATCAATTTTCTTAACAAGAGGATAAGGTATTCTCAGTTCCATTTGTTAGAATTTAAAATGAATGGGAAGAACGTGTGATTTCATCCTTAAGGTGATTTGTTCTCGAAAAGTGACGTCTTTTGTTCGCAAAAACGTCACCTTCATGGATTGGTATTCTCCATTGCAAGATATGATGGTAATTCTAACAATAAACAGCGTTAAGAGTGTTTGTCGTACTCTTTATTCTCTTATCAATTGACTTATCCAACAATAAATGCTCTTTTCTTTGTGTAAAGTTTTGTTGAATGTCCCATCAATTTTTTCCTGTGGGCGAAATTGGCGAAAGATCTGTCAATTGTCCTCATGGATAATGTTCAAAGAATCTGGCTTATTCTGTTTTAACTTCATCGGGAAATATCTTCCTTTCTACATAAATTCTCCTATCTAAGAAACTTTTTGGTTGAATGTCACAAAACGTCCAGTGTTTTCAATATGCCCACCGTAGCAGTGAATACGCCCACCGTAGCAGTGAGTAGTTGACTATGGATGGGCCTCTTATAAGCCTATATAAGCTCCCGAATCGGTGGTCTTGTAGCTGCTCGTTGAACAATTCGGGCTCCCTTCCCGATGTCGTTCGGCCCAGCCAACTGGAAAGAAGACCGCCCCGACATACGCGTTTCCAGTACCCACAGCGGTAACCACTTGCATTCCACTGTACGATATCGCATGGCTGACTGACGAAAGTAGACTCGCAGCAAGGCCAGTCTCTACCCCTTCTCGATGATAGGCAAACCATCCCAACAACTAGGCCTGGTATAGGATGGCCGATGGGAGGAAGTATTGCACCGGAACACCAATACTGGGAAGGCGAAACATCGACCAATGCAGATTACGGCAATGGTCCCTTATCCCATGCAAATTTTCCAGGAGTCTCGGAACCACTCAACCAGTCGAATCCCATTTATGATTGTGAGCCTTCTTCTCTTCCTATCTTCGGTACGTTCTAATCTGAGAGTTTCCTCAATTTTAATTCTTCAATCCTACCTACATAACTATTCAGCGTCAGTGCCTCTTCAGGAAAGATACAGCGCCGCGGGTCAGGAGCAACACCAATCCACGAGTGTTCCTTTCATATTATTCAACGGAAACGTCCACCAGGAGTTTCTCAAGTTTCTGATGCAAAATATGGATTTGCTACGCTTAGTGGACACACCTCAAACCAGCATGACGAATATCCAATATGCATTTAAAGACCAATTTAGGCGCGACGGTTTTGTGCCTCCTTTCTCTGATATTGCAAGAATATTTGAACTGTTCAGGCCTGTTATAGGGTATTCCGCAAGGCGACAGGAGAGAGCCTCAGGGAGGAAACTAAAGACGCGGGAAAACTGCCCTTTCCCGTTTTGCCAAAGTCCTTTCACAAGGTTGCGTGGTCTTAGAAGTGAGCATTCACCTTCGACAGATCCAATGGTGCTGATCTTCTTGTGGTACAGACCACCTATCGTCACACTTTTCATTAACACCTCAGCAATGTATTCACTGTGGGAAGGCCTTTTCCGACTCTTCGTACAGCAATCACAAATATTACTGCGCGCGTCAGCACCTTATTCGAGCATCTTCGGCGCGGAATCTTGATGCGGAAGCTTGATGGTCCAGGAGGCACCAATTCCATTGGGACGTATACGTAGCTTTAGCAGGCTGCAAAGACATTTTACACAGACATTTTTGGGATGTATACGTAGTTTTAGCAGGCTGCAAAGACATTTTACATAGACATTTTATATCTGTTTCTGTAGCTCATTTACCGAGTTCTCGTGGACAGATTCATCACCTACAATTGACCTATTGAACCTCTTTCAACTCTTCGAAGCTTTTGAGACTCTGGCGTTGCGGTTCATTGTCGCATCATTCATGGTATATTGTATATCTTGTACGCTGGATTATAATCAGTGCAGGTTATGTCGATTTAGTAAGCAATAATGTTTGTCTATGACGCCGGGCAGCGCTGAGCGTTGCGTTGGTTGAGCGCTCGAAAGCACTTTGTTCACAGCCACCGCGCTCTTCTGATGCCGAGCTTCAGCGCTTCCAGCGTCTTGTGCACTGCGGCTGATTCTGTCACGCGCTGGGCAGTATGTGGTTAATTAGTGTGCTATTGCAATTCAATGCGCTATTTCAAAATACTTGAAGGCTAGGCAGGAAATGTGTTGAGTTCACAAGTGATGTAATCAGACTTATGTAGTGCACGTATACCACTATTTCGCTTGCGCGTCAGGCAGGACAAACAGGCAAAGCGTTTGTTTGCAGAACCTTCAGCGCTTCCGCAATGTGCAATTAATGATTGAAAAGAGCAGGTTGCGAACCAGTGCCTGACGTATTTGAGTTTGGGACGGAGACTGACGGAGCTTGAATTGTTTTGGGGGTGTCAAGGCCCCAGGCAGCGCGGCCTTTCTCGCTTTCCCTAACCCCCGACTACGGAAGACAAGGAGTTGTCGCCTGCCTCGCCAACGCAGAGACACAGTGTAAGCGCCCACTTTCCTTGTTTCGGGTCCAGCACCCACCGAGGCCGACAAGCGGCCGCGGTCCCAACACAGTGGTACGGCGCCGGTTGTCTCATCAGATTCCGTCTGGCCCGTACCCACTCTTTCGGGTCTTCCCCGCTTCTTCCTCTATTTCACTATAATTCGTGTTCTAATCTACCTACCTCTTCTAGATCATCATGACAGAACCTCAGACGTCTCCAGAATCTACGCTGAGCAAGGTCCGTATTTTTTCCGTCATTGCATCTTTTTTTTCCTATCTAATTGTCATCAGTCCACCGACGTAGATCAAACTGGCTTTCATTCAGACATCGAGCCATCGTCGGGATCCAAGGCTCTCATTGCCGTCGATCCCTACCAAATTCGCGATGGCATTCTTACAGAAGAAGAGCTCGCAAGCCTTCGCCACCACAAAAAGGGCAAGGCCGTCGGAAAATACCAATCCCGCCAAAATAACGTTCGTGATAACCGCGAGCCTAAATCTTCAGCTGAACGAATGGATGGATCGTGTCTAGCTCATTTCAGCTCTTCTGAAGCCCATGGAAGAACATACCGAAGATGCAAAGGCACAAGAGGAAGCTATTCGATTACCGGTATGTTGATATGATATCCTATTGCAAACGGCCCATTAACATGATTTCTCTTCTTCAAGGTCAAGATCGCCATTTATGCCAGTCTGATATGCAACTTCGCTCTCTGCATTCTACAGTGTGAGCTCGTACATCATATAAATCCCGACTTCATGTTGTTGACGACTGCGCAGTGTATGCCGCCATCTCTTCTGTTTCGTTATCACTTCTCGCCACTGGTATCGACTCTGTCTTCGACATTGGGAGCAATGTCCTGTTATTTTGGCTCCATCGAAAGGCGGCAAGATTGGACGGCAATAAATGGCCTGTTGGAGGCTCCCGCCTTGAGACTATCGGAAATATTGTCTATGGTATGGCGGCACTTTCTTCGCTAAAGAATCCCACCTCTGACACCGCCATTCCACAGGATTTTTGTCAGTGTCCTTTACAATTTTCTAGAGGATCGTGATTATGACATCTCTCACAGGATGGGTTCCGTCAATCTCGTCGTCATCGTGGAGTCGGCACACACTCTGCTCTCAAAGAAGGGCGACGCGCTCGCCCCTTTCCATCTTCCATCCATCATCGCCGTCGCTGCGGCTCTAGGTAAAGTTTCGTCAGCTTGTTACATCATAATCCGCTAATCGACACATACAGCCGTCAAAGGCGTCCTGTTCCTATATAGCTATTCGTTGCGAAAAAGCTCCAGTCAAGTACAAGTGCTCTGGCAAGACCATCGAAACGACCTCTGGATCAATGGATTTGGTGGGTCGAAACACTATGAATTCGGTCGATGAGGTACTCAGTGGGTCCAGGTATCCTCATGTCATGTGGAGGAAGCAAACTTCGCTGGTGTACGTACCATTCTTCTGCGAATGACGCAAGCACTCATGATTCACGTAGATCTGGATCCCGTTGGTGCCATCATCGTCCGTTATCCGTTCTTTTTTCATGCACTTGTCCATCCTGATCTGGCTCCGTTCACAGATCGCTCTGGGCGTGATCATCTCCTGGGGCCGCACGGTCTACCAGGAATTCGAACTCCTAGCCGGAAAATCCGCACCGCATGAGTTTTTGCAACTGGTTATCTACAAGGCGGCAACATTTACGGACGAGATCGAGAAAGTCGACACCGTCCGTGCATACCATGTTCGTCACTTTCGTCAATCATCAACATTTTTCACGCTGACTAAAAATAAATATTGCTTCAGAGTGGACCAGTAAGGCAAACGCTCCATAGTTTTGCTGTATGTTGACTCTTTCCCCTAGGATTATTTCGTCGAAGTGGACGTCATAAATGCACGCGAACACCCCGTTGTGGAAAGCACACGATATCAGTCAACAACTTCAAGATAAAATCGAGGTCCTTCCGAACGTCGATAGGGCGTTCGTACACGTAGATCACGAATGGACGCATACCCCAGTGTGTTGATTCTCCTCCTCTGAGAATGTTGCCAACTGACGCTTTTCAACCTTAGGAACATCGGAAACCAAAGTCGTCCATGTAATAGCGTGTCTGATTTAATCTAGGACCACCGTTTCTTTGAATGTGTATATAGGATACCCGAGTAATTATCTAGCTCTGGCAGAAGCGCCTACTATAACATATTTTCTTCTTAAGAATCCGGAAACCATTCATTTTGGAAACTACTTCGTTGTGAATCCTTCTTTCCTTTCCTTTGTGGTCTCGATTCTAAATCAAAACCTCGTCGACATACTCTAATTCGCATTTAGACGGTAGTGGAAGCGGCCAGAGTGATAGTAGCCGCTATAGTGCAGGCCGAATATTTGAACGACAGAGGTCGTCTGGCTATGTACATTGTATGCGCTTAGCGCTAGGCAACAGCGCGAGAGGGCACGTCCCTCGCGTCATCACATGCCCACAAACATTCAAGCTCAGGCTGTGGGAATTAAAATTGGCGGAGAGCCAACTCCGGATACTCTCGTGTCGCGCGTCCAGACGCGACGCGCGATGGCGTCCATCTTCTCCTTCCCCCTCTTGTGTATCTTGGTCCATGACTCCATTGCGGCTCAATGCACCAGCGCCATAAACCGAGTCGGCGGCGGTTCTAGACATTGCAAGCAAGCCAGTCTCATTCAGCATGTTCCCCAGCGCGAAGTACTTCTTCATGACGATCGCGGCGGGCATGGGCTGCATGACGTGCCTAGGCTCCTCCACCTTTACCGGCAAGCTCTCCTAGGCTGCATATATTTCGAGCCTGTCTTTGCCGCGCAATGCGATGCCGCCACTGACCGCGCTTTGCGCACTGGCGTACAGTGCACAGTGCCCTCGTCCGAGTCGAGTGGCGTACATATGGAGTTGCTCTAGGCCTTATGTATCTCGCCGAGACGCTTTTTTTTTTGCTGGCGGCCCCCTCATCTCGCTTGGAGCCTGCGCATACCTGCAGATGGTCGAAATCCTCAACCTTCACCGTCGGCTCGCAGCTCCAGCGTGCACACCTACACCTCGCCGCCTTTCTACAATGTCCAGCACACCGTGTTTTCCTCGATCTCCAACCACCCATCCTTGGCCTCGGACTCATCTCATGTCTGGCCTCCAGCGCGATGACACGTATCTCATCCATCCTTCCGTCGCGCATCCCTTCGAAGTCTTCATCGGGACATCAGACACTAGCACTATGTCCATACCCCTTCCGCGGCGTGGTCCCGGGCATTGGGGCGCTCGACGGCTTCTTTTTCAGTGCAGAGCAATGGAGACCGCGAACATGCGCGACGACGTACTCAAGTTTCCGATTTGACCTAAACACGCTCCCAGTGTATGGAAATGATATCAACCCCGCCCAATTATGTGCAACGTTCGGCTTCGGGTGTCTCGTTACGACGCCCACGACTTTGCTGACGTTCTCCGCGCTCGCACTCGGCCAAAAGACACGCGGCTTCGAGTGACGCCCTAGACTTTGCGTCGTGCATTTTGCCGTCGACTTCGCGTCCAGCCTCTCGTGGACGACCACGATGCGTCATGAATGAGCCGCCTAATTAGCAGCTAACAACAGGCACACACAGTGAGTCCGTTTTATATACGGGCGGTTTGAGCTCACGCCTGGGCTCATCGCCTGTGCTTAATGGCGCTGTTACTTTGAACTAACTTACTTTATTCTCTATATGTCTCCTTGCAAGTGCGCGGCCACCGTCGAGCCTCCAACTGCTTTCATCGTCGATCGAGCTCAGTAGCCGTGGAGCCTCGCAGCCGCTGCCGTCGAGATTGCTCGCCGCCGCCGCCGAGCTTGCTAGCTTGCAGCTCTCGCCGAGCTGCTCGCAGCCGCTTTGGTTAGATCACAGCTACCAGCCTCGGAGCCGCCGCCATCGAGCCTGCTTACTCGCAACCGCCGTCACGCCTCAAAGCCGCTGCCATCAAGCTTGTGCGAGAAAGGCCGCCGCCAGCAAGCTCACCCGTTCGCAGCTACTGCCGTCAAGCGGCCCACTTGCTTCCCTGCCCCCAAAGCAGATCCCCAGGGAGAACCTTTCAAACGCATCGCCGACGAGTACGAGGGCCGTGTCGCCGCCGTTGAGCGCTGGCCGCTAGCTCGACGACTGCTCCACGACGGCTTCTCCAGCGCCCGAGGTCGCGACACGAGTACGAGGGCCTAGGAAGTATGGAGCCATCGAGCTTACCTGCAGCTGCCGTCAACGAGGGCTTGCAGCCGCCTGCCGTCAACTCCTGTCAACCGCCGTCAAGCTTGCTCGCAGCCGCCCGTGGATCGCGGAATCTCAAAATTGCAGCTAACCTAAATTAAGCCCAGGACAGCCACCGCGTGCATCGATCGAAAATCTTCAATCACCTACTTATCGCCGACCGGGACCATTATTTGACTAGGGCGTAAAGCGAGATCCCCCCACCTTCCTGCGACTCCACTGGTCTATTGAATATTCGCAGTTCTATCGAAGTCCATCCGCAGCTAACTTCACGCGCCGACCTCCCATAATAAAGCTCCATCCTTGACTCATGGTCGGTGTGCAAGGGTGTGCATTGTGTCGATCTCGTCATTCATATGCATCGCAATCCTGTGCTGACCTCCATCTAGAAGGCTCTTGTTATGTACTAGTCTCCCCTCGTTGCTCTCAACATGGGGTTACAGGCAGTCACCGGTCGCCTGGTCTCCAACATGCCATCTGAGCATGCAAAATACGCATGCACCATATTGTGGCGTTTGGGATACCACGACGTCGACATTAGTGGGCACACTGTGAGTACACGTCAACAGCGGCATCGTCCAATTTGTTGCAGAATTCTAAAGCAGAGGTATAGGCGGCTGCACACGGGCAGGTAATTTAGATTCATTGAGTAGTGAGTAGCAGGGGTATATATATATAAATGGACAGTTTTCCTGTCCATGGGTATCATCAAGTTTCCGTATCGACAATGCTTCAAAAAGATTCTGATTCTTTACTGGAACAACTATCTTCATGGCGTTTGAATGCGGAATCTGAAAGGCGCTTCCCACAATAACGACATTGGCAAGGCGCTAGGCGAAAATGAGCCGAAAGATGATCTGTTCACCAAAACGTGAGCATCTCTGGGAAATCTATCGAACAATATAATGACCTTACGTCTAAGATTGGTTAACCTCGTAAAGGGACTTTGACAAAATTGGAAAGGACAATACGCTTTCGTCTTCTGCATTTTCCTGGTATTTCTCTCTTGCCGACCTGCGCCGGAACCTATCACAGGCCGAAACTGTTGGAAAAGCGTCGTGATTTCAGGGAGGGGTGGGATAATGCCTCTGCGTCTGAGATCTTCTTCGAAGGCTTTTTGGACTTCAACCATGCCGTCCAAATCCAAAGATCTGGGCGTCAATTTGACTGAGCCTAACAGACCAGGTTTTGCTGATAGAAAATTCAGGAAGACGCGTTGTATGTTCCAATCCTGATTTCGTACTGAGGCAGTGTTCGAAGAGAGGTTGCAGTCGTATATTGCAGTACGATTTTCCGGGAGGTGCAGATAGGCTGAGAAGCATGAACAAGATATGGAAGGTAAAGGAATCAGTTCGTATATGTATGCTTAGAAAACATGCTTACTTTCCGACTGTGAGTAGCTTTTAATCTCGCTTGTGTCTCCATGGCGTTCGTTCTCGTAAAGTTCTGACTGCCAGATTGGTGGCAATTCGAAGGACGTCATCGAAAGTGAACTCGTAGCCGCTCCTAAAAGATAAGTCTCTGTGAGATTTCACATTGAAGGCTAATAAAAAAGTACCCAAGCGTGCGTGAGGGGCAGGCGCCAAGCTCCCAATATCATACCATCCAACAGGGTATGGATTCACTGACAATTATATTAATATGCGTTCTAGTGCGACTCGGCAGCTACATGACATTGAAGACTCACGTTGCAAATTTTCGTTTACAGGAGGTGGCTGCTGGATACCTGTTTCTGCTGCGTTTTGATAATAGAGGTGATTGCTAGGAAGTGTCATTTGTGAATCCGACCCTGCGTCCCAAGTAGTAAAGTGGGGATTCAGTGCAACAGGTGGCCAAGGCATAGTAGCTAGCATCGACTCGGTACTGCTTCCTGACGCCCAGTGCTGGCTGACAGCATCGACTTGGACATGGTCAAAAATTTGCCAGATGTACGAAAGAAAATAAACTTACAATGACGGCCTGGCGGTAAATTCACAACTGATGCATAGAATTGGGGTGCGGAAACAAGTTGTGTGCTAGGCGGAGTAATGAGGGTGGAAGAATCTGCGGTTCAAGTGAGCACATTATTTACTGGACCGCGAGACGATTAGTACAGACCTGCATTACTTTCGGCTGAATTCTCGCTATGCCAGTATGGAGATCCACTTTCTGCAGTCGACCATATTGTTTCGTCGGGAACAGGACTAGATGGCGATGTGGTTTGCTCTGTGTCGTATAGAATGCCAGAGGGAAGGACCCAGTTTCGATAGGATTCTGCTCTTTGAATTAGCCCCGCTTACAATATTGTTGGATAATAGCGTAAATGCTTACCGCATTCTCCGGAGGGCATTGTGGGGTGTCTTGGAGAAAGGTCTTCTGCCATCTTGACCAGGAAAATCAGTGTCTAAAGAGAGGTGATTGTATAATGGTTGTAGCTATCGAACGAGCATTTTATATAGGCTGAGTCGCTAGGGAGTCGGCGGCTACAGGCGTCTAAGTATGAAGTGGTTTGAAATCCCCGAACGATAAATCTCGGACAAATCGCAGTATGTCAGCAATCGGGATATATGTTCTGTGGCTACACCGCCTTGCCTTTTCGATTTCGTGAATCGTCGAACAAATCGCAGTATGTCAGCAATCGGGATATATGTTCTGTGGCTATACCGCCTTTTCGATTTCGTGAATCGTCGGGGTGGTCACCATTCCAGGCGGTGTCTCTTTCGAGGTGGTCAAAACACATGGTCGTTGGTCTAGCGATGCGTTCCTCGTTTACCTTCGCCAACATGCGGACATTTTGGCGCCTTACATCCAGGACTCGCCGGTGCTCGAGGCCTTCTGGCAGAGGACCATGCCACCAGTGCGTTAGCGGAAGACATTGTCAGTGAGTAGTCAATCTCCTATTGTGTGGCGTTTTTTCTCGTAAAAAGCGTCGTTGGACTCCTATAATGTGGGTATTTTTACTCATCATGTTCACCCAATAGGTTTGACGTTCAGTCCACCGGTGCATCTCGAGATTAAAGACGGGCGGGTGGCGTCGGATGTTAAGCGCGCACCCACGGCCCGGTCTTTCCCCCAAACCCTGGTATAAGTAGTTATGTTACGTATATCTATGCCATGATGGACCAGGTGTTTAGCGTACAGCGTAGCTACCCAATCCTCTGTCTCTTGATCTGAGCGACATAGACACACCTTTGCACACCTAGATCAGTCGGGATCGGTCTTTGACCTGACTCGAGAAGCTGCAACAGTACAATCACAGAAAATCCTTAAAGAATCCTATTGGTGAGGTCCAAAGCTGTGAGGGCACCACGTATGAGGCCCAGTGAGAAATGCAGTTCACCGTATAGAACGGCATCGAACAATTTTTGACTAATGTAACACGATCCAACCTTATCGCACAATTTCCGATTGCCCCGAGATTGCCTATGAATGTTTATCCAACCACGTCCAACTGCATGCCACCAAAGCCTCGCCCCTTTCGTATCTCCCAATAACATGCGTGCCCTCTAACATAAAATTTGAGCTTGGCCAATTGGGGACTTTACTTCGAACTTGTAAATTATTTATTCTCAAGTTCCATTCTGCTCACGTGACAAAACTCAGGATGCCGCGCGTCGTCTCGAAATCGCGTTCCACGAACTGGCACATACACTCCTTTCCGCTCACCACCATGTTCCGACCCCTTACGTGCTCTTCCCCTTCCCTCTCTAACAACGAAGCTGTGAACTCGTTGACAAAATGTGTCCCGCCAAACATCAGCTCCTTCGATACTTCTTGCCGTGCATATGCCCTGGCCCCTAGGGAACATGATACTGCCAATATCGCGACCCAGCATGGAATTCCAGGCCACAAAACCATTTGAGCTGGTATAATTGTGGTATAATAACGAAAGTATTATGGTACATATTGGGCGTGCGATGTTTTGGATTGGCAACTTGGCCTCAATCGGGTAATGGCGGGATCATTGGGTGTGAAGAGATCCTGGCTGTATTTCGGAGATGGTTAGATGGTGCTGTAGATTGCTAGATAGATTTGTTTGCTGTGGTTATATAGATATAAATGTGATTATATTCCCCCCTTACAAGTGTGAGATATGATTCGATATTGTTTGACAGGATGAGAATTTCAATCTAACCGTTGGCCGCCACAAACGGATCGTACAACAAATTACAACGTGCGAGATGGTGTTACATCTGGTTGTACACCGTGATCTGGGTTTCTCTCTGGGTATGAGGGCCGGCGGGCACAGCCTCCAAGTGTGATGCTGCGTGTTATCACGCCCATTGTCCCCCGGCGCAGCACATATTGCGGCGTTTGCGACGCGAAGACGTTATCAATGGGCAACTCTGGTGATTGCCTAAGCTACAAGTGCCTTCTTCCGGTCTCTAGACTCTCTACCTCCCCCAAAGCGCTTATTGGTACTATTCTCGACATGTGTGGTCCCAGGCATCTGGGCTCCATCATACAGTCTGAACGTACAAGGAACACAGCACATATTGTGGCGTTTGAGACACGAATATGCTGATATGAGTGCGTGCAGTGACTGCCTAATCTCACAAGAGGTTCTTGAAATTGGTGGCGATGGGCATAAAGCTCGTCGGAGTCGTTTTTCTTTGACATGAAGTTTCGATGACTCACGAGAACCCCCAACATACAAATGTATCTGAACTTTGACATTTAAAAAACGAATTCATTCGCTAAGGTGCTCACATCAAATGGGGTTGTCAGCATGGAACACGTTTGAATCCAAGGATATAGGGTAGTGTCGTTGGAAAATGCGAAGGATGCTGCTGGAGGTTGATGGCATGAACGATTTTATAACGAAATGATAATCATCTGACATACACAGAACATACTTGTGAAAAGCAAAAAAGCATATGAGAGTGGTAAATTTCATTGAAGACGCTCGATTAGCAAGGGAAGGCGCAGTTTCTCTTCGCCATCCATGGGGACCAGAGTGATCGCAGACGCTGGCTGGATGGTAACATTTTCTGCGAGCGAGAAAGAGAATTTCTTGATAAGCTCGGACGCAATCACTTGTATCTCGAGTATTCTATCGACAGATGCGTCAGCTAGACAGAACTAAGAGTCAGGACTGGCCATAATACATACGCAAATCGCCACCTAAAATAGAGAATAAATACAGATGGTAAGTCATGAGTGGTATTTCTGCAATCTTTCCTCGGACTCACCCAAGACATGTACGAGGCCCTCCCAAAAACGATAGCCTGTCAGGCGTTTAAAATCGAGAAACCATTACGCAGGAAGAGATAACAGCTTACATGTTAGCGTAAGGTCCAATGGAACCTCCAGTCCCAAGGTCTCTACCATCAAGCCATCGCGAGGGGTTAAATTCGTCTGCGTCATCACCCCAGAGGCTAGGTAATCTACTCGATGCAGTTAGAATATAACATAGAGCAAGGGTCCAGCACTGGATATCAAATATAGAGACGAATGACGGACCTGTTATACCCAGTCATACTAATGACTGACATTCGCCCCTTCTTGACTCGGATTTCCTTGATAGATTTCCCTGATGAAGTTACGACTGGGGTAGATAGAGGAACTACCGCATCCATGCATGCAATGCGGGCAGCGTGTGGAACAGTGGCGTAGAATCGCATGGTTTCCTATAATAGCAGATAGATCACCTTTCAACGAAGGGTTCTATTTAGACGTTGACAGGGAGGCCTTACTTTGACTACTGCGTTCAAGACAGGAAGTCGATCATAGTCGAATCCTTTCGCAAAATCCTTGTTGGATGCTTCGACGATTTCCATTCACATCTTTGCTTGCCACTCCGGATATTGTGCCAAGGAGTACAGGAGCCAGAGTAAAGTATTGGCCTAGCATCGGTGAGGAAGTTAATTATGTCTACATAGTCAAGGAATTCGAATGCGCTTACAGTTGTTTCTTCTCCGGCCACTGTTATGGAGCCAAACTGATCATGCAACTCGTCCTCATTAATCTTCGAAGCTGATTTATCGTTGGCATTCACTGAGAAACGTCGAAAAGATAGATAAATGGCACATTGACCCCAGATATACAAATAACACACTTAGAATATTAAATAAATCCGCATCCGGCTCGCCAGAAGGATGTGAAAGTTCCCGTCGTTTTTGCAGGAGTCGCTTCGAGATCGCCCGCGCCATTACACGATGGCTGAGCGCCTTTTGTGTAGCCTCAGGTGGATGGTCTTTGAGCCATCTAATGACAAATCCAGGGAGTTTCGACAGAATACCGGCAGTTAGGATACCCGCCTTCGAACGCTGCGCCATAGTTAACCTTGAGAGACACATCAGCATAGGAGAAATGATAAACAGAGTGAAGTGAGCTCGTACACAAGGTCTTCATAGGCTGAGGTGTACTCGTCATCAGACGCTGTGTCGTATCCCATAACAGCTTTGAAGAATCAAGTAGTTGAATGTGAAGACACGGGAAACTTAACGAACCTTCAGTTATGGCCCGTAACGTCGTGGCATGTATAGGGCGACAAACATCAACCACGGAACCGGAGATTGGTGTCCAGTCCTCAGAAAGCTATCCAAAGAATAGCTAGTGAGAACAGTGAAATGCTCACGATTTTCGCGATACGTACTCACATTCTGCGCAATTTTTTCCAGTACTGGGATTAATGCACGGACACTTGAGGCTGAGAACATGGGGTTCATTACTGCACGTATCCGGCGGTGAGCGTCGCCTTCAACGTAGAAGACACTTCCAGGTCCAAACGCAACAAGAAGGAGGAATCGGTGATCTGGACTTTTAGCGAAGACATTTGGGTTGGAGAGAATATGTTTAATAGCGACTGGATCTCGGAAAAACAATTGCTCTTCCTACATTTGGCACAAAAATTAACAAGAATGGGCCAAACGATTTAAAAGAAAAGCACGCACTCCGAAGCAAGACCAGAACCTAAAGACATCTCCATATTTTTCGAACCAAGCTAACGTGGTTTTGCCAGCGGGAAGGCCCAGCACGAGGTCGACCATGTTTCCTAAAACACCATTTACATATTAATGAGTACATGGGACCTTTTCGGTTTGGGTGATTTAAAGAAACTTGCCGAACAACCACGATTGAGACGTCGGTCCCTGCAAAGACGGGACATCGTCCCAGTTGGGTGCGAGTTTTTGTAGCAGAACGACGACAAGCAGGGCTGCACAGACGCTGAATAGCGCTGTAGGCATGTTAATGTCCATGATGTTCGAGATGGTCAGGATACGACAGGTACTTGATACATTTCGTGGTCGAGGGCATGCGGCCAACACCGTGACACGCACTGTCAGAGCCGCAGAGGGTACGTAACGTAAACGTAGCCGACTATAAGGCGTAAGGAGATTTACTGAAGTCGATACTTGGTGTTAAGCCTCAATCAGTGGTGCATACCCTTGCATACCTTATCTTTTTTCTTCAAGGCAATTGAAGTTGAAGACGTTGTTGCGTTGATGTTGAGCAAATGTTGAGGAAAAGACTCGGAAATCAAGAGTACTTTACATAGCCGGTAAGTGGGTAAACTGTGGGTTACGTAATTGACGAAGCATGTGACAATCACTACTCTGATGTCGCAAGGCTCGCTTGCTCTTTCCTTGCTCTTTCCACAGGTTCCAACTAAGTTCCAACAGGTTCCAACTTGCGTCCAACCCTTCGGAGAGTTGCCCCTTCTACTTGTGCGCAACGCCATGCTGGAAAGCCTGAAGAAACCCGGGTCACTCATTGTCAAGACCGGCACCATCATCGGGGGTATCTATGTCGCGCGAGGCTACATGCGCGAGAGACTAGAAGATGTGCGAGAAAAGATGGAGGAAGAAACGAGAGCCAAGGAGAGGTGAGTCTTTATATTCAATATTTTATTATATTGGATACATACAGGGTTTGACTCGACTTCTACTAGTCTGAGGACAAGATTTACCCAAACTCAGGAAGATGTTGCCTACACTGTCCTTGCACTGCTTCCAACGCTCTCCGAGCAAGTTCTACAGGACATGGATGTAGACACACTGACAAGAGAGCTGCAAGCCCGCTCAAAAGCGCGCACATCACGAACACTACCCGCACAAACAACATCCAGACCCCCATCCAGCCTCGCATCCAGCATCGTCGAAGTCGCTGCGTATCCACCCGCACCATATCCTCCTATTGCACCCCACGACGTCGACATCGACGCACGCTCGGACGTTGAGTCCGTGGCGCACTCCTCTGAAACAGGCTCGCAAACGGACGAGCGGTACGCGCAGACCGCCTCCAGCTCTCGATCAGTGTACCAGACAGCGACGTCTGCGTCATTCATCTCAGAAACGACCTCGGTGACGCGCAGCTGGGTTGTCGATGTTGACACAGCGGAGCGGCCTCGGTCGCCTGCTGCATCTGGCATTTCAGAGACCAGCAGCGCGGCAGGAGATGAACGGATGGTACGCGCTTAGCTTTTTCTGAAAGTATATTCTTATGAACGAGTATAGTCCGAGAGCATTATTAGCACCTCAACAAATACCACGACGACCTCCGAGGCAGAATCATCCGATGCACGGACAAAGGCAGAGCTATGGAACGAGCTCAAACTCCTCAGTACGTCGTCTCGTGTACCTCATCTTTCTGAACTCATCCTCCGCAGCATTCACACGGACCCTCACCACCGTCTACGCGACCACCCTCCTCTGCCTCCTGACCACCCTGCAATTGACGCTGCTCGCGCGGGGCAAATACGTCAACTCGGTGGTCCAGGCAGAGAAGCAGGAGCGCATGGAAGAGCGGATGCGCGAGCGCATGGAACGCGAGCTCAGCCCCAGCAATCTGCTCCTGAAGGGCGCGGGTGGCTGGATCGGGGGCCTGCTCGGCCGCGAGGACAGCATGCAAGCCAGTTTGGAGTCGCTGCTGGAGGGACTCGGGTTGGACGAGGAGTCAGATGACGACGACAGGGAGGTGGGAGTTAGTGCGGAGAAGGGGATATGGCTGGGTGAAATTGGGGAGGAGCTGGAGAGCAAGTACTTGACGATGAGTTGGTGGCTGCTGCATGTTGGATGGAAGGATATAGGTGAACGCGTAAGAAGAGCTGCTGAGGAGGTGTTCAATGGGTTCGTCTCCCATCTTTCCTGGGCGTTATGATCGTTAATGAAGTATCCCTTTCGCAGAGTATCTCTTAAAACCAAGTTGTCTGCTATTGATCTACACAGACTAGTCACGGACGTTCGACGGAGAGTGGAACACGAAATTACGTTCGAAGGCACCGAGAAGAAGACAACGTAGGTTTTCCTTTTAAATATGCGAAATCTACAAACCTGATGTATCCACCCACAGCTTCCTGTCATCCTTGCTCCCGCCCACCCCGGAGACAATATACCATGTACTCACACAGGGCGGGTACACATCCTCCTCTCCCGGCACATCATTACCGTCGCAGTTCATCCACAGCGACACCCAGATACACTACGACGCCCAAAGCCAGCACAGTAGCGACTACACACAGTCCCACCACGGCACCCCTGCGCCCGCCCTCGCCGCATCCGTCACGTCGTCGCAGCTCTCGCACAGCTTCGTCAACTCGCCTGCCCTCGCCGTGTCCGCGCACGTACCCGCCGCCGGACCCAGCTCACCGCAGCCGCACCCCCATGCGCGCGCACGCGAGGCACCCGCGTACCTCCCCGCACCGCCCGCGCCGCACTACGCCGCGCTCCTCGACGCGCCCTTCCTCGCGCTGCTGGACGAGACGCGGCGCATCTTGGGCTCGCCCGATTTCGCGCGGGTGCTGGAGGTGTCGCTGGATCAGGCGACGGCGATCTTGTTCGAGGGGCTGGAGAAGAATGTGTTCCGGACGGGGAGCGGTGGGGAGGGCGGGGAGGAGCGGATACGGCTTGCGGGGCTGCTGCCTGGGCTTGCGAGGTGGAGCCAGTTGGCGCTTGAGGGGCTGCCGAATGAGCTTGTGGATGTGAGTCCCTTTTCCGATTTGTTGCGGCGGATTGTTTTTGGATTGACGTGCGGATTGTTTTGCAGAGAATTTTGGGCCAGAGGGAGGTGGGGTGTTTGTCGGCGCTTACGTTTGCGAAGTATGAGGAGTACTTCCATTGAAGGATGTTGTGTTATGGAATTGAGGTGTACGTTCTATTCTATAGTTGATGCGTTGTTGTCGGTATAATTCGCGGTAATAATTTATATTGGTGTCATATCTGGTTTACAGCGACGCGTACTCGCTGATCCACGCGACAATAAGATTCGGAGATCTTGGGTGGTATTCCGTGATCGCTGCCGTCAGGAGGTGTCCTCGACGGATTAACTAGACAATTCAGTACTAGTAGTGGCATGATGATCGCAGATCATGATTAAGGCGCCGAAGGGAAGGGCCGTACTTTCCCTAATATCTGCACAATCTAACACTGCTGGAGGTGATTGCTGTTTCTGAATGGAACAGTGTATTGGCCCTTGGGAAATGGCGCTAGACCTCATAGGCGCTTACGTCTCTAGCATCTGTATACGCTTTGTCGGGCTATCGACGTTTGTCACCTTGTCCATATTATCTACAACTTTTACAGCGCAATAAAATTATCAAAGGTCTCTACTCGCACAGCTATCCTCATGTCGTTTGAATGCCGCATCAGAATAGGATCTCCCGCAATGACGACACTGTCGGGGCGTTAAGCAAAAATGTGCCGATATATGATCTATGTAAGCCACAAAACTAGGTAAGCACCGGTGGATTCGTCAGAGTAATGAAGTAGTAATCCTCACTTCTAAGTCCACTCGATCTTGTGAAGGGATTTCCGCAAAAGTGGAAAGGACAATATACTTTCGTCTTCCGAATCTTCTTCGTATCTCTTTCCCTCCGGCCTACGGCTGAACCAATGGTAGGCTTGAACCGTTGGAAGAGCTTCTTGATTTCGGCCACGGGAGGGATAGAACCCCGGCGCCTACAATCTTCTTCAAATGCCTTCTGGATTTTAGTCATGCCATCTACTGAGTTGGGTACCGTTGTCACCGAGCGCAATAGCTCAGAATTTTTTACCAGAAAATCCAGAAAATAGTGGTGCACATTCCCGCTGAGATCTCGTGCTGAAACGGTGCTCGCGGTGCTGGCGGTCTCCAGGTTTATGATACTGTCCCGCTGGGGCTTCAGTAATGTATGGCACACTGCAGCCAAACGACAGTGAAGACGAGGATTCAATATCGAGGCTTCGAGGATACACGTCTGAGGCTGCTTACTCACTTTGCACAGTGGGGTTTGAGTAAATCACATTTTCGACGGTGCCTGTATTGCGCTTAGCGGCTCCATGCTGTGGCGACCACGAAAAGGCGGTATGTGGTAGAGGTAGAAAGGATGGAACTTGAACCGATGGTGAACGCCAATTGGCTTCCCCTGCGTGTGAAGTTAGATCGATCTGAAAGAGAATTTGGGTTGAAGAAATTTTACTCGTATCAAACGCGCGAATATGTCCATCTTGCCAATCTTCTGGGTATGCCGTTTCTGATGAGGGTATTAATATATGTAAAACTAGACGATTGAAGGAGAAATCACGTCGAGAATGACCATATACGGAACAAGGCATATCTCTTTCACACCATTCTTGCGGAATAGCTTGCATATTTGAGGCTACGTTTTGGGACAAGATATTGGCTGTATGAACCGATCCCATCCTCGGTAAGAGCGTCGTTTCGGACCCAGATGACTGCATGCTGTCGATTGTCCCTATAGGCATTACTCACATATAGTAAATCGACATGAAAAAACAAGAAAATTGGCTCACAGTCGCTGACTGGCATGGAAGAGGACTCCTGCATGGGGTGGGAAGGATCTGTTTGGCAGTTCAGACTGTGGTCAGAAAATATATGTTCAGGAAGATGAGACACCCACATTCACAGGTCCAGGATGCCATATTTTTGTCCTGGCGATCCAGGTTCGCCTTCTCAAACCACTGCAGAAGAGCTTTCGGCCCGCCTCTTGATATACTGTTGTCTTCGAGCAGGATATCCAACGCGAGACCTTGCTGCGAGTCTGCGCTTGTCATCAAATTGCCGACATCAATAGAGGGGTGCACATGGGGAGGGAGATCTATGTGCTGTCCTATAAACCAATCTTCTCCCATGGTCAGCGGACGATAGGAGCTGAGGTAGATAGTGCGTGCGGTGCTTGTTATAATCGATGAGGACTCTAATCCAAGGGTACCAACCAGAGCTCTTAAATAGGGTGTAGGCTATTTGAGTGACATATTTTTCTCCATGGCAGTATAGTAAAAATCCCTCAATTAAATAATTAGGCACATCCTTAAGTAATGCTTCAAATCGTGCATGAATGTGGCTGCGGTTTTGGCAACTGAGTTAGTGAAGGCCGCACAGCAAATCCTAAAATTGTAACTAGATGTCGGGGAGCGATGAAGACTGGTAGGACACTCATTGGACACTAACACGTATCGTGATTTAGCGTCCCATTCGTCTCTCGAACTTGGGAAGATGATATCTTGGGCGTATGTGGCAATCAAAAGAAGGAGGCGTACTAACACAGGATCCCACACACACACACACATCGTATAGGGTCAATTACCCTGGCAGATATCAAAAGGTAGTCCAAATTTTTTCCAAAAATATCAATATCTTAGTCATATATGTATGTATACATCAATGATCAAGCTCAAGGATCGGGGGTGCGGAAGCAGTTTGCGAATTATTGCTATCGTCACTATGTATTCAGGCCGCTCGGCGCTCCCCACAATGGTAAATTTTCCATAATCGGATTGACAGACACATGGGTCGGCTAATTAGACGCGCGCAAACTGGGTGACTTTTGGCTTTCGACGGCCTACTCACACCATCTCTTCCCAAAAGTGTTCGGCTCTGCAGTACTAGAATACTTCGCACAACTTCCGAAGCTTGCAGTGTTCTCTGCTTCTACTCTGCTCTGCATGGGTATTGAGATATGCAAGCGAATACAGGCAGACTATTATTACGAGAGCCCAACGGCGTGGTGAACTGAGATCACCATCATGATTGACGGACCCAGACGAACCCAGCTTCTGCAGGGTTGCAGTTTCTCGCGGTAATTGCCAGATGGTGTTGGAACCTTGGATAGGGTCTGCGGCGTAGAAGCGCGCTTGACACTTGTATGTATGGCATTCGTTAATGGGGATGCTATCATCTATGGCATGGTGGGTCATACCCTGTGTACTTGTGTAGACTTCAATATAGAGATGGCCATTACTTAGTTGGAGATGCATTCATGTCTATGCGAAAAAAGAAAACCGTAGATGTGGAGATGAAAATTCTAGCGCCCATCTATTAGCGGCGTGTGCCATGTGGTGCCATGTGGGATAGATCCTGTTAGATCGGCTGCTGCTGTCAGTGTCACGCTTGAACAACGCGTTGCAAGCCACGCGACGGTATTCCCGTATGTAAAGCTGTGCCAACTTAAAAACGTGGTGGCGATGCCTTAGTCATACCGTACTGTCATTGGGTGGCATCAGCTGCTCCTTTGCCTCGCCCATGTCCGCGACGTTGAGCGCGCGGAGGCGCTCAAGATCTATGGTGATTCGCGGGGTCTTGGCGATACAACTCGTCGATTGCCATGAGTTGCGCGCGGATAATAACGGAGAACATTACAAGGTCGAGGACCATAGATACTTGTAGGTGCCATGCGAGATGAGCATGGCACCGACGAAGAAGAAGATCGCCCCGGTGAGGTAGATGGGGCCTGAGGTGACGAGCGCGGTCAGCGGCGGCGTCGAATTGCGCACCGAGGGTGGGCATCGACGATTGCCTGAAAGAATGCATCAATCTCTCAGATCTCCCCAAAAAAAATACACACCAGAATATCCCCTCGCAATCTCCTCCTTGCCCCATATAAAGCACCAATATAACTCCCCAAACTTTACAAATAGTGGAGCGGTTGCTTCGCGCAGTGGGCGCCAGGAGAGAAACAGCAGATTTCAGAGATTTCAGCTAACAAGTCCTTGCGTGCCTTCTGAGCCAGAATCATCGTCATAGTATCCAGATCAACGTCGGTGTCAATTGACAGTCAGAGGCGTCCCGAGGACCTACATAATTCAATTGGATTTCTGGTAAGGGATGCGCAACTCGCGCCAGGGATCCAAAAGCGGGACTTGTGCGGACGACATGTCCTTCTACAGCACTGGGTCCTAACTGGGTCCCAAGTAAGCCGTTCACTCCATTCGGAGGAGAAAAAATCATCCGAAATAGATGCCGAGCCAGATTGGGCGCAATCCGCGAGTGCGCGACCATCAGCTGCCACACCAGTGCCTAGTGCAGCCGCCGCAGCGCAGCGCAACGCCCACCGTATCACCACACCCACCTGCACAAACACTACCACCACAAGATCCCGCGCATTGTCCCTGAACCTAACCGCCATTTGCTTCTGCCTCGGCGTGGAGCTCCCAGCGCGGACAAAACACTTCTTGTCCTAAAAGCTGGCAGGGCGCGTCGTCCAGCGCATACCCGCGGTCGCCATGAGGAGGTTTTATGTGCAGAGGAGGGAGCAGTCGAGTGCCTTGATTCTCAAAACCACGCCACTCAAGCAGTATGTGGTGAGTTATATTGTGCCCCGATGGTGAAGAAGTTATCATTTCGCCGTAGGCGAAACCTGCAATGAGGCCAAGGCCGAAGATGGGGAGGCTCGACCCGCCGCTCGAGGGATGATGGGGAGCACACTGCGTGGATCTCCGGAGCAGGGACCACAGAGCAGCCAGGAGTACGTACCATCAGGTCCTGCCGGTGCAGTTGGGCAAGAAAGCTCAGGTAAGGCTCGTCGTTCGTCATCTCCTGAGTCTGCACCAAATCTCACTCGCATCACAGGTCCCTCTATTCTTCAACGAAGTGTGCGGCCTCAGAAGGCGAAGGCATCGCAGCCCAAATGGAAGAAAACCCGCACTGTCAATGAACCATTGTAAGTGCCGTTGAACATCAGTCTAAATGAAAGGACTTACAAGTTATCGTTTTGGTTAATAAGCAATACAAATGGCGGGGGACCATAAAACAGAGATAGGGGAAGGAGCGCAGTGCCTGTCGTTTACTGTCGGTGGCTTACAGTGTGAGCGTGCAGTCGTATAGAAAGCTCTCGATAAGAAAAACAACTTTTCACTGCGGCTCGATCCGCCGGAGATCCTCCGATAGCGCGGGCCGGCACCTCGCCATCGACGCGCTGCGATTGCGCTTTCACTTCAAGCACGCTGCCCACCAGTAATGTTTTGCATATACTTATAGACAATTTGAATCAGAAATCTTCTCTTTTCTTTCATTACTGTGAATTCTGACATCCACGACCAAATCATGACAATTATGTTGACGCGTTGACGACTTTGCTTTTCCTCAACATTTGCTCAACATCAACGCAACAACGTCTTCAACATCAACCTCAATTGCCTTGGAGAAAAAAATAGTATGCATCGCTGATTGAGGCTTAGCGCTTAACACCAAGTATCGACCTCAGTAAATGTCTTTACGCCTTATAATAGTCAGCTCTATGTTTACATTACGTACACTCTGACGTGCCCTCTGATGCGTGTGTTGACCGCATCCATCTCGTTAGGGTTACAACATGTGCCCACGACCCACGAAATGCATCAAATACCTGTCACTTCCTGACCATCTCGAACAGCATGGACATCTACATACCTACAGCGCTATTCAGCGTCTTTGCAGGCCTGCTTGTCATCGTTCTGCTACAAAAACTCGCATCCAACTTGGACGATGTCCCGTCTTTGCAGGGACCGAAGTCTCAATCGTGGTTGTTCGGTAAGTTTCTATAAGTTACACAGACCGCAACGTTTCATATATCCATTAATTTGTAAATGGTGTGTTAGGAAACATGGTCGACCTCGTGCTGGGCCTTCCCGCTGGCAAAACCACGTTAGCTTGGTTCGCAAAATACGGAGATGTCTTTAGATTCTCGTCTTGCTTTGGAGTGCGTGCTTTCCTGTTTCGTTTGGCCCCTTCTTGTTAATTTTGTTGCAAATGTAGGAAGAGCAATTGTTTTTCCGAGATCCAGTCGCTATCAAACATATTCTCTCCAATCCAAATGTCTTCGCTAAAAATCCAGATCATCAATTCCTCAATCTTGTTGCGTTTGGCCCTGGAAGTATTTTCTACGTTGAAGGCGACGCTCACCGCCGGATACGTGCAGTAATGAACCCCATGTTCTCAGCCTCAAGTGTCCGTGCATTAATCCCAGTACTCGAAAAAATCGCGCAGAATGTGAGTTCGTTGTCAATCGCGAAAATCGTAAGGAAATCACTGAAATCGCTGTCTTTTCTCTGTATAGCTTTCTGAGGACTGGACACCACTCTCTGGCTCCGTGGTTGATGTGTGTCGCCCTATACATGCAACGACGTTACGGGCCATAACTGAAGGTCCGTTGGTTGGCTCGTGTGTTGCATCTTCAACTAATTAGAGAGTTCTTCAAAGCTGTTATGGGATATGACACGGCGTCTGATGACGAATATACCTCAGCCTATGAAGACCTTGTGTACGAGCGCGTTTCGTTCTGTTTAACATTTTCCCTCATGCTGATGTGTCTCTCAAAGGTTGATTATGGCGCAACGTTCAAAGGCGGGTATCCTAACCACCGGTATTCTGTCGAATCTCCCTGGATTTGTCATGAGATGGCTCAAAGACCATCCCCCTGAGGCTATGCAAAAGGCGCTAAGCCACCGTATCATGGCGCGGTCAATCTCAAAGCGACTCCTGCAAAAACGACGGGAACTTTCAGGTACTGCTGGCGAGCCGGATGCGGACCTGTTCAACATTCTAGGTGTGTTATTTAGTACTTTAAGGTCAATACATCGCTCATATGTCTTTTCGACGCATTCAGTAAATACCAACGATAAATCAGCTTCCAAGATCAGTGAAGACGATCTGCATGACCAGTTTGGCGCTATAACAGTGGCCGGAGAGGAAACAACTGTGAGCGCATTCGAATTCATTGACCATGTAGACATAATCAACTTCCTCACCGATTCTAGGCCAATACTTTACTCTGGCTCTTGTACTCCTTGGCGCAATATCCGGAGTGGCAAGCAAAGATGCGAACGGAAATCGCCGAAGCATCCAACAAAAATTCTGGAAAAGGATTCGACTACGATCGACTTCCTGTCTTGAACGCAGTCGTCAAAGTAAGGCTGTCCTGTCAACGTCTGACTAGAAATCATTCATCGAAAGATGACTCATATGATGTTGTAGGAAACCATGCGATTCTACGCCACTGTTCCACACACTGGCCGCATTGCATGCGTGGATACGGTAGTTCCTCTATCTACCCCAGTCGTAACTTCTTCGGGGAAATCTATCAAGGAAATTCGAGTCAAGAAGGGACGAATGGCAATCATTAGTATGACTGGGTATAACAGGTCCGTCGTTCGTCTTTATATTTGATATTCAGCCCGGGGGCCTTGCTCTATGTTATATTCTAACTGCTTCGAGTAGATTACCGAGCCTGTGGGGTGACGGTGCGGACGAATTTAACCCCTCGCGATGGCTTGATGGTAGAGACCTTGGGACTGGAGGCTCCATTGGACCTTACGCTAACGTGTAAGCTGTTATCTCTTCCTGCGTAATGGTTTCTCGATTTTAAACGCCTGACAGGCTATCATTTCTGGGAGGGCCTCGTACCTGTCTTGGGTGAGTCCAAGGAAAGATTGCAGAAATACAACCAATGACTTACCATCTGAATTTATTCTCCATTTCAGGTGGCGATTTGCGTATGTATTATGGGTCCTGACTCTTAGTTATGTCTAGCTGACTTATCTGTCCTGATAGAATACTCGAGATTCAAGTGATTGCGTCAGAGCTTGTCAAGAAATTCTCTTTCTCGCTCGCAGAAAATGTTACCATTCAGCCCGCGACCGCGATCACTCTGGTCCCCATGGATGGCGAAGAGAAGATGTGCCTTCCCTTGCTAATCGAGCGTCTTCAATGAAATTCACCACTCTCATATGCTTTTTTGCTTTTCACAAGTATGTATCTTCTACGTCAGATGATTATTCTTTTATTATAAAATCATTCATGGCATCTGCGGGTGAACTAAAATACGCTCATCAAAACAACGGAGGCGGCATAATTTGATTTAGGATGCATTTTACATGGAAGGTACAAAAAGAGCAAGGTACTTTTAGGCAGCCGCAGCCATAGCGCATGCGAGCGCAGATCGCGCGCGTTGACGCACGTTGATGCGCCCTGATGGGCGTATAGTCGGTCCTTTATATGGTAATTTCTCACGGCTGCCGTTGATGGCCGCTCTCACTTTTTGACAGATTCCGACCCTCTAAAGCCCTCTAACGACGGTTTTTCGCATTCGACATCCTCTTAGAGGGACGGTCACCGGCCTATCTTTTCCTTAACACTTGCTCAAAGAGCCGCCCAACATTCAAGACATCAACGCGACAGTGTTTTCAACCTCAATTGCCTCGAACTTGAAGAAAATGGTTCCCTGATTGAGGCTCAACACCAAGTATAATTACTGTACTGAACCGACCAAGTCTTCGCGGTAATATTTGTGTGACCAAAAATAGTCATCTCTTCATCTCTTCAAAAATATTTTCCAAGTGTGACAAGTAAAAAATCTCTTCGGATTTATGCTGCCGCAGGCTAGAATTTTTTGTTTATGTGACGAATGCTGAAAAAAATCTCTCGTGAACTCTTCAGAATATTTTGGGACCGTGACAAGGCTCAAAAACTCTTCACTTCATGGGCTCTGTGACGCGTGACCTGAAGACTTGGTCGGTTCAGTACAGTAGTTCAAGTTACGTATCCTCCGATGCGTGCGTATCTACTACCTGTCTACTAATTACATAAGTAAGTACTGCTGCCCATCTCGTTAGTTCGTTAGGGATATAAGAGGTGCCTTCGACCCACGAAATGCATCCTGTCACTTCCTAACCAACTCGAACATCATGGACATTAACATACCCACAGCGCTATTCAGTGTCTTTGCGGGTTTGCTTGTCGTCGTTCTGGTTCTGCTACAAAAACTCGCATCCAACATGGACGATGTCTCGTCATTGCAGGGACCGAAGTCTCAATCGTGGGTGTTCGGTATGTTTTTATAAATCCCAAAAACCGAAAAAGCCCCATGTATCCATTGATTGTAAATGGTGTCTTAGGAAACATGGTCGATCTCGTGCTGGGCCTTCCCGCTGGCAAAATTACATTGGGTTGGTTCGCAAAATATGGAGACGTTGTTAGGTTCTGGTCTTGCTTCGGAGTGCGTGCTATGTATCCTTTCCGTTTATTCTGCCCCTTCTTGCTGATTTCCATGCCAAGTGTAGGAGGAGCAACTGTTTGTCCGAGATCCAGTCGCTATTAAACACATCCTCTCTGATGCAGAGGTCTTCGCTAAGAGTCCAGAACATCAATTCATCAATCTTGTTGCATTCGGACCTGGGAGCGTTTTCTACGTAGAAGGTATTATCGTTCGTTTGAATATTCTAAATACTTGTGATATTCAGCCAATTATTTTGGTGGTACACGCAGGCGATGCTCACCGCCGGATACGTGCAGTGACAAATCCCATGTTCTCAGCCTCGAGCGTCCGCGCATTGATCCCAATTCTCGAAAAAAATGCGCAGAATGTGAGTATGTAGTCAGCCGCGAAAATCGTAAGCAAATTACTGATCTCACTACTATCAATGCTCTGTATAGCTTTCCGAGGACTGGACACCCCTCTCCGGTTCTGTGATTGACGTTTGTCGCCCTATACATGCAACGACGCTACGGGCCATAACTGAAGGTTCGTTGATTGCCTCGTGTGTTGCACCTTTAACTAATTAGAGCATTCTTCAAAGCTGTTATGGGATATGACACGGCATCTGATGATGAATACACCTCAGCCTATGAAGATCTTGTGTACGAGCTCACTTCACTCTGTTTAACATTTCTTCTCATGCTGATGTGTCTCTCTAAGGTTAACTATGGCGCAACGTTCGAAGACGGGTATCCTATTTGCCAGTATTCTGTCGAAACTCCCTGGATTTGTCATTAGATGGCTCAAAGATCATCCCCCTAAGGCTATGCAAAAGGCACTGAGCCATCGTGTAATGGCGCGGGCGATCTCGAAGCGACTCCTGCAAAAACGACGGGAACTTTCACATTCTTCTGGCGAGCCGGATGCGGATTTATTCAATATTTTAAGTGTGTTATTTGTATATTTGGGTCAATGTGCCATTCATCTATCTACTCGACTCGATTCAGTCAATACCAATGATAAATCACCTTACAAGATGGACGAAGATGATTTACATGACCAGTTCGGTGCCATAACGGTTGCAGGAGAGGATACAACGGTATGCTCAACTTCTTTGATCAAGCAAAAATTAATCAATTTCCGCTAGGCCAACACTTTACTCTGGCTCCTGTACTCATTAGCGCAATATCCAGACTGGCAGGCAAAGATCCGTATAGAAATAATGGAAGCGTCGAACAAGGATTCGGGGAAAAACCTGGATTACGATCGACTTCCTGTATTGAACGCAGTCGTCAAAGTAAGGCCATTCAGTCAATTTCTAATATATTTAGTCGTTGAAAGATGATCTATCTGCTGTTGTAGGAAACCATGCGATTCTATACCACTGTTCCATTCACCGGCCGCATTGCCTGCATGGATACGGTAGTTCCTCTATCTACCCCAGTCGTAACTTCTTCAGGGAAATCTATCACGGAAATTCGAGTCAAGAAGGGGCGAATGTCAGTCATCAGCATAACAGGATATAACAGGTGCGTCATTCATTTTAATATTTGATATTCAGCCCTGGGGCCTTGCTCTATGTTATATTCTAAGTGTTTCGAATAGATTACCACCACCATCAAAACCTGACCCCCGTTCAAAAACCCTCCTCGAGCACCCCACCAAGCCCCCGGTTGGACAGTGACGAGCGCAGTGAACGGTACAGTCAGCCCCTTTGATCCAGTGGGAGGTATACGTAAAATTTCCGACAAAAACGTGAGACGAAGGGCCCAAAGGCCGCGGCAGACCCCATGCTGTCGCTGGCTTCCCTCCTTACCTCCAACCACTCATATCATTCACACAACCGTCCTAGACGCCCCTGCCTGCAATCCGGCACACCGCAGGTTCTGTAGAACGCACGTAGTGTGGTTGGAAGAGGCTGTGGGCTGGCGCCGGCCTCTTATCAGTCCCATCAGTTCCCATCGATAACGAGCACTGGTCCTTTACCGCCCGCTCTCCCTGTACGTCGTAGCTTGTCTAGCCACCTAATACAATCCTAGAACGCCTAACTACTGCCTTAATCGACCACGGTCGCGGCCAGCTGCACTAGCAGAGGACATTATCGCACTGATCAGCCATGGCCCATCGATAACACCCACCTCCGAATGCGGACGCACCCCGTCGCTAGCCCCAACAACACTCCCCAACGAAAGTGCGGTCCCCACCGGTATCACGGTTGAGGAGGAGGGATCGGAGTGTCTCGGGATGGCCCCAGCCTCTGGTACTTGAACGGGGTGCTACGACCTGAGCAGGTCGCCTCTCGCCCACCTTGTGGAATGCCCGCTACCAAGAGTCTGTGTGAGTCCTCCTCTGAGCGACACGATACACTGTGGTTGACACGATACACTGTGGCTGACACAATACCAGACTCTCCCCATGTCTAGCCATGCGGATGACCTCCCCCAAGTCACCTCCCTCGACGACGTCGAAAAGAGTGTGGAGGCGACGCAGCTGACGCTGGCCATTCCTATCAACCACTTCCGCCTCTACTCCTCCTGCTGCCCTTACCCCTATAGTGGTCCCACATGAGGTCACAACCTCCTTATTCATGCAGGGAAACTAGTTAGGCCAGGACACGTAGACATCAGACTCGCTTCTAAATGTATTGTAGTCACCTGTACTACTTTAATAGATGTTATTTGGCCCCTCCCCAAAGAACCTCCCAAAATTCAACTTCGACAATGACAAGGTGGAGGTTGTTCAGGAGCACACTTACGTGGGGGTTTCCTTTGACTTCCGGGCAAGAAATATTTTCAAATCTCACTATGAGAAAAAAGTGACCACAGCACGACTAATCGGAGGACTCATCTTTGGGATGGAATCAACCATTGGGCTACCCCCGCCAGATGAAGGCTGCAAGGCATAGCACCATACATGGCCTTGATTGATCCCCATCTCACACACGGAGCAGAGATATGCCTGAATATCACCCAGAGCCACCTCGAAAGCCTGTAGGAGGATCAGCTCGCACTTATATGGCTACTCAGACTCCCAAATAAATAACTCCATCAAAGTTGTGTTATTCACTGAGACTGGACTAATACCGCTTAAGTTTCAGCGTCTGCTGATCGCGCACTGGAATTCCTAAAATATCTTGATGTGCTACCAGCAGATGACAACATGAAACTGTACCTTCTGCATAACAGGCTAGAGCCCAAAAAAGACGGCAAGGGATACACTCAGGTCACCTTTCTACTGAGACATTATCTCAAGGTGGCAAATACTGCACACAGGCAATCACTCACTAGACTGATCCTGTTGTGCCGCCCTCTCGCACTGGAATGACTTCGTGAATCATTGGTGAATCATCACACAGAGCATAGATATTAGATGCCCAAAAGTCCCACAAAATAAGAGACTGTGCAGGTTCCACAAAATGCATGTTGAATCCCCAGAACACACCCTGCTAGAGTGCATGGGTAATGAGGATATTGTCACACTGTGAACTGAACTACCTATGCACACTAATTGCTGAAAGGGACACCATCGGCCTGCTCACAAAATTCAAATTTCACACACGAAGTCTTAGCCATATATGAGGCAAGTCCAGTGCTCATTCCGTCACTCTCACTTGATTGGGTAATAGCCTGCTATGAAGAAAGTACTAGTGGTATCAGGATAGTCTCATAATACTTCGGGTGGAGGGGCCACATTGACGTCCAGGCGAAAGCTGGGGGGACTGCTTGGTGTGGTTGCAATACTCGAGGTCCGGAAGCGAAGGTACTTAGTTAGCTCACTTGTACTGGGATAACTTTCGGGACACGGCGCTCTGGGACGGGGCAATGCTGTGTATAATACTATCACTATCACTATCACCTAGCCTGTGGGGTGACGATGCGGATGAATTTAAGCCGTCGCGATGGCTTGATGGCAGAGACCTTGCGACCGAAGGTGCCATTGGACCTTACGCTAATTTGTAAGTTGTTATCTCTTCCGGCTTGATGTTTTATCGGTTTTGAATGCCTGACACACAGGCTATCATTTTTGGGAGGGCCTCGTGCATGTCTTGGGTGAGTCCGAGGCAAGATCGCTGAGCAGATCCCATGACTTACTATGTTTATTGCTACTCTAATCTAGTTGGCGATATGCGTATGTATAAACCGTGTCCTGACTCTTTGTTCTGTCTGGCTGACGCATCTGGCCTGTTAGCATACTCGAGACTCAAGTGATTGCATCGGAGCTCGTCAAAAAGTTCTCATTCTCGCTCGCAGAAAATGTCACAATTCAGCCAGCGGCCGCGATCAGTCTGGTCCCCATGGATGGCGAGGGAAAGATGCGCCTCCCCTTGCGAATCGAACGTCTTCAATGAATTCACCACTCTCGTATACTCTTTTGCTTTCTACAAGTAAGTTCTATGTCAGATAATGAACTTTCGTTATAAAACCGTTGATAACAAGTACGATTTAACTAGAATACGCTCCTGAAAACACAGCTACAAAGTCTCCATGGTCAGATCTGGTATCGATACGAAAAAGAGTTATATAAGAAAACAATATTGGTGCATGGAACCTCCTAGCTGGTCGAGTTGAAGACTGGGAATTCCCCAATGCGTAATTTGGTGGCCTAAATTGTAAAGTTTTATATAACGCGATAACACATTCAGCATAGTCGTTTTTTAATTCCTAATATGAAGATAGAACTTACGCCATAAGGACTCAGTTGGATGGTCGTGGCGGGTCCAGTACAATTTGGGTTCGTAGGAGGAGATGCTGCAAACGTGTCCCCAGCTAAAGCCCAAACGATTGGGCAAGCCGTAACGCTGATAGACACGGGCGGCTGTCCGGAATCGAAAATCGGGGAGGGAAGCACGGGAGGAGCGACGCCGGCATTGAACTGGAGAGTAGAGGGATCAATGGCGTACTCCCATGGAACGGTAGCATCGAATTCAAGGTCTACTGCTAGCGGCTGTTGACTATTCGTAGCGAGGACCGTCTGATTGCGAGCAACTGTCGATAGAACCATGAAGTTAGGCATTTTTGGCACACACAAGAGGAACACGAACTGTCGAATGCGTAATGTAGCGGGCCCCGATGGACAGCGATGGACCCATGAGGTCTGCTTTCTTCATACCACAAATGCATTAAACTTTCGTCTTCTCTAATAAGTGTTCAAAAGCCTCACCGACTGTAATTGGAGACGGCAAATTAAGAATAAATTTTGTCGTCCCTGCGCCCAACAAGATGGCTTGTAGGCCGTTCACAGGGCTCACAGCGAGAGCCGGTGCATCATTGATAGATATGGTACCACCAACTACCCAGCTGGGGATTCGCACAAAGTAAGTGAATGCCTTACTAGCCGTTATCGTAGTAGTAAGAACATCGCTGAATGGGTATTGGGTATCAACAACTGCCGTGACTTGATTGCCTATAAATTTTTGGGAAGATGAAATGATGAGCGAATTGGAGAATTCTGAAAGATAGCTTACCAAATGCCAGAGTGACAGTGGTTTCAAATGGCCCTAGGTATAGGTGAACCAGTGAAGCCTGGTCTGGTGTGACTAAGAACGCGTTGGTGACGAATTTTGGCCAGCCTTGAGGGTGATTCACGGTACAGCACCTGTTTACATGGTTATGATTTGAGAGGAGATTCGATACGAAAGAATAAAGCTACATACGGATAGTTTGGCTCAAGGCCGAACACGTTGGAATAAGACCTATTGATTTTTTCTGAGTCTACGGACGCGAAGTGGCATCATTGTCATGCTTACCCGTCACGCGGGAAAGGGTCCCTAATCACTAATTTGGTAAAATTGCCTTATTGGAACGCGCTACTGAAGTACTCACGGATTCATATTCTTCGCAGCAACTTGATTTTGCTGCTGCAGGTATTGCCTTGACCACATATCTGACGCAAAAAACCTTTCCATAAGAACCCACCCAAGCGGGAACAGTCTCTAATTTACCTCCGGTCAACGTCGCTGGGAGAGCGTTGTATGCAATTCTTTCGACCTGGATGTACATTGATTTTAATTTGGAACTGGGACGGATGAGATGAACTCACTCGGTCTGCGAATTTCGGATCACCGATGACTTGATACAAATAGGAGCCACTGAACATTGTTTCCTAATGGCAACCTCATAAAAAAAATCATCAGAGACGATCAAATGAAAGACCATACCACTACTAGACAAAGCTCTGTTCTGCAGACAATCAGACGTCAGATTCATGCAAATGCATGCTACGAGCATCTCACCCTCTAGCCGCCTCTAAACCAGCTAAATATTCATCCGCTGCAAAAATGCCAGATGGTCGTCCGTGATATTGAAAGAGTAAGTCCCAGCCCTGGCTTGCGACCGCGAGATCTGTCAAATCGGAAATATTCAAGTTTGCAGGTTGAAACAACTATACTCAATTACTCACCGGAATCATTGTGTGTAAATCGATAGGCCGAAGGTAGAGCCTTCAAAGCTTCTGCCACGTTTACGCCATGCCACTATAGCGTAATTAGTATTTAGCATCAGTTCGGATATTTGTGGAACTGACCGCTAGCGGAAGATTGAGCGGATTCTTTGCCAAGTAAAATTGAGACAAATGACAATGTCCGGGCTCAACGACAGCATACATACCGGAAGGTTCTCGACTATATGAAGCGAGAAAAGAGATGAGAGCCCTAATTCATCGCCAGGTTTGAAAGTCCTCACCTGGGCCCGTCGGGAAATACTTCACGATTCTTTAGTCAGATCATCAAGTTATTTTAGTTGGAATTAGATTGCATACTGTTGCATTGAAAACCAACTCCCATGGAGTGCCGGTGTATCTCAATTGCTTCATGGTATCGATCAGCAAGTCTTCGTTTCCTTCAGGGTAGTAATCATATAACCTATGGTTCGCATAACATCGTTCAGTGAATTACGATAGATGGAGGGTAGAATTGCTAAACTTACCACTGCAAAGTGATCACAAAATCTTCCCATCGCGTTTCTGTCCACTCTTCGAGACCCTGTCCGGCATGAATCATGCTATTGGCCAGGGCGACGAATTTATGAAGTGCAGTGACTACCGATGTAGTCAACGTTGGGTCATTCTCCACCATCTGGATAGCGCCGAGCATGAATGGATATCTAGCCATTCAGTCAGTACGCTGGCGGAAGACTATCTGATTTTCAAACTACTACTTACCTTCCCCACAAATATCGCGGTTTGGTGGTATTGACTTCAGGCCCAAGCCATCCCGTCGAATCTTGATTGGATAGAACGTAGGACAAGAATGCAGAAGTCCGCGCATTGATTGCGGAACTGTTGACGAGGACTCCGTTGGCAACTATCGCGTTCTGCCCGTATGTAAACAGAGTCTCGGTGCTGTTCGAAAGGAAGACCACGTACAAACCAGTAACTTCCAGCTTCGGAAATGCTGTGAGATTGCAGATGATATTTGGTCAGATAAAAATAGGGCCCACCTTCTTCAAGGTTGGAATATAAAGAATCCCCTCCCATCCAATCTGTTTGGGAAACGCTAAGAATGCCATTAGATATTGTCATCAAAATTAAGCAATTAACCTTACTAGTCATAAAACTCGTGTTGATGTCCTGCAAGGCCGTTTGCTTGGACATTCAACTTCAAGCAAATGTTTAAGTTTACACACAACTTATGATCACCTAACAAACGACTAGGACTCACTTGATCCATCAGCCATCCTGACGGTTTAACTTGTCCAAGAGGCAACGAGAGGTACTTCTTAGGCGCGACTAGAACATAGTTAATCAGCCTTGTGGGGTCTGGACTCTCGTGTGAGTAGAGCTTACGCCCGGTTTGCGCCCTCGCTCCAAAGAATACCGTACCCACACTAAGCAGGGCAAAAAAACCCCTCATCTTGGAGCAGCTGCAAAATCAGAAGAGGTCAAGATCAAACGGAGAAGCGCAAGATCATGAATTTATACTGGGAAATCGGACCGACAGAAGTTCGGAGCGCTCCCTTGTGATGGTCGACAGTAAAGTATAAATATCTTCACGATGTCATGGATATGTGGAATAGCTCAATGTGTAAGGATAAGAAGTAAGAGGGACAACTTGCAACGTATGGCGGAATGAACATGTGATGATAAGGTGATGCTCCCCAGTTAATTCTACAACAAACATGAATGAAACTGCGAACGCCGTTGGTCCTCTAGGCATTGAAGAACAAAATTGAAGAAGTACTAGTAAACCAAATCGCAGCCAAGCAATAAATGTACTGACATCCATATAACTTTACTGCACTCGAATACTTGCTGTCGAATGTGCATATCCAACATCAGCGAACATGCATATGATAATAACGATAATACTACATGCGGGTGATTATATTTTAGAAGCAAAGTTATTTCTCCGATTTATAAGTTGAAGGACAAGCGCATCAAATTTTATACTCCCCGTGTCGACCTTTTATTTGATCTATCCATGTCATGCGCAAGAATTCGAAGCTCTTCGCTTGTATTTGAGGCATGTCCATCGCCGCATTGGAAAGGTGACGTTCAAGTTGTGGTAAGTATACTTGATTGGCTATTTTAAAATATGACGGGTACAATAACATCTGAGTGGTACATATTGATCATGACTGCATGGGCAACAACAATTACACATATCTCTCTATTTTTTAATGGAGAGATTTATTCGAAATGCATTTATGCTCTAAAATCGAGTTAGCCTGTATGAAAATATGGTCCGTAGTTCATTAACGAGCTAGATATCTCGTAATTTCTGTTCTCCACACAATCGCATCGAAGTTCGGTATCCAGCACCAAATCACAGCCCGATAAGCTTACTGCAACGCTCTTCATCATGTCGGCATTAGGATGAGGTGCGCCGCAGTGATATGGCGACTCCAAGCGGAGGTATCGTAGCTCCCAGCGTGGATAGGTGCGTGCACGCATTGCCTCTGAAAACTCCCCCTGGAAAAGACTCAAATTAGTACTATTTCAAGTAATGTATAAGAGAAATAAATTGACATTAGCCGTCTTTAAACAATCAGTCCATCCGCGTATGCTTTCATCGCTATCCGACTTCCTGTAGCGTGTGCACTCGATTGTGAGGGCGCGCAAGCCGGGAAGCGCATGCGCGAGGCGGTCAAAGAGCTGCGGGTACACCACGTGGGTCGAGAGAGCGAGTGTTTCGAGAAGAGAGCCGCCCTCTTGCGCCCCGAGCATGTCGAAGAGAGCCATGACGCGCTCTGCGGTGAGTTTCGCATCTGTGATGACCAGTTGGGTGAGGCCCGGCGTCACACGGGTGAGGTTGGGGAGGAAGCCGAAATCGGTGCGCTGCGTCTGATCAATCGGGGTGCTAACGCCCCTCATTTCGCGCAGGCCAAAGTCCGGAGTTTGGGCAGGACGAGCTGCGTGAGGGAGTATAACCGCGCTGTCGTGTGCTCCGCGGGGGATGGTGCAGCCAGTCGACGTAAGAGTCATCTGAGCTGCTGCCTGTGGCGCTCCGCGCACGGGGCTTAATCACGAGCGTGGTCAGCGTCTGCGCGTGCTGGTGGACGAAGCGCGTGAAAGCCTCCGCATTAGGAAACGTGCCCGCGTTGAACACCGAGCGAAACTCGAAGGAGGTGAGCAGGGGCAACTTTGGGAACGCGCCGAAAAGCGCGTTGATGTCGGAGCTGACCAGAGAAGAGAATGCGAACGAGGTGAGGCTGCCGCTGAACGCCTTCAAGAAGTGCACTAGCGCATCGCTTGCTGCTTGCCAGTCCGGTTTTGATTGGGCAAAGCGACTGATCGAGATGTTGATATCCAGCGAAGATAGATTGGGAAGTGACGTCGCACGCTTGGTCAGTGGATTCACGAGCAGTGGTAATTTTGATACTGTGGTATCGAGCATGATGAAACTAGGTGGACTTTGTTTAATCAAAGCCTTACCCCTTGAATTCTGTTTAAACAGTTTAAACATTAAACAAGGACTTTGTTTAACAGACTCTTAGAGCTTTGTTTAATCTACATGTTTCTGTTTAAACACTCGAAGACGTTGATTTAAACACCAGATATATTTGTTTGAAAACTAACTACGTCTGTTTAAACAGGTTTAAACACTAACTACGTCTGTTTAAACAGGTTTAAACACTAACTACATCTGTTTAAACACTAACTACGTCTGTTTAAACAGGTTTAAACACTAACTACGTCTGTTTAAACAGGTTTAAACACTAACTACGTCCGTTTAAACAGGTTGGTTAGCCGTTGCCCTCGTCACACTTGGTGACATGCTCACCAACGGCGTGCTCGCCACGTGGCTGCGGTCGTGCTCGCGCCTTAGCCGGTCCAGGGCAGGGGCTATGGCTGAAGGTTCGCAGTGTAGCGCAGGGGTAACTGGGATGGTAGGGAGGGGCGGGCGCCGAGTAATAGCGCCCATCCCCAGCATGTATCTACAAAAGGGGAGGGAGGTGGTGGATCAGTGAGGGGGACAAAGGGCAGAGGACGGCGACATACGTGGCGGATCTCCCGTTGCCCGGGTCTTCCCTGTTTTATCCAGCTCCCATGTTCTTAAATGTTGTGCGCGGGCATCGTTGTCGTATGCGTGTGTTGCGGTTGTTGACGAGAGCGGACGCGAGGATGGGTACAGGTGAAAGGCTGGTGAAAGGGGATGCCAAAACGTCGAAGTTCAACAATGGCGAATAATCAACAAAGAATTCAAGCTCCGCTTCGCGGAGCTTGAATTCTTTGTTGATTATTCCACGTGCCACGTTGAACTTCTCAACTTCAACCGTCCAACGTCCAACCACACCTCCGCCGCGTCCCTCACCACTCGCCTCATCAAGATCCGCCCCTCCAAGTATGGAGACCAGGGGGTGAAGAAAAAAGGGAAGACCCGACGAGAGCGAGATCTCAAAGGTATGTAGACCGCCGTTTCAACCAGCCCCCAGCTAACACCTTCTACTTGTTAGGTCCATGCCCTCTGCCGAGTGGACGACGACTCACGAGCGCCCGCCTCACACCTCATGCGTCTCCTTTGCCACCGCCGTCCCATTTCTCCGACTCAACGGCGCCCTCGCGTACCCCTCGCCGTGTGCCCCTCCCCTCCAATGAGGGATGTGGGCCGGCTCTAGCTCGACCACCACCACCATGGCCAGCAATGACCTCGACCCCTGGAGGACAACGTCGGCCAACAACGACGAGGTCACAACCAGCGAGGATGATGGCAAGCGATGGCGCCGGCGGCGGCTAGCAACAGCACGACCAGCAATGACCACCACCAGCGAGGACAATGGCTAGCAAGGACGTCGACTAGTATGACGACGGGAGTGCAACTGCCCGCGAGCATGTCAGCGCGAATACCACAGGGCGCAAGCAGGATGGGCGGCACGGCGACAAGCTGCGAGTGCGACGGGCCACGGATCACGAACCGCAACACATAACGACGAGACAGCGCGAGGACAGCGAGCAACGAGCCGGCCGGACGACCGATGGCATGGTTGGCGACTACGATCAATGTGCATTCTGGGGTGAGCCATCCTGGTGTTTAAACAGACGTAGTTAATGTTTAAACAGACATAGTTAGTGTTTAAACAGACGTAGTTAGTGTTTAAACAGACGTAGTTAGTGTTTAAACAGACGTAGTTAGTGTTTAAACAGACGTAGTTAGTGTTTAAACAGATGTAGTAGTTAGTGTTTAAACAAATATATCTGGTGTTTAAACAAACGTCTCCGAGTGTTTAAACAGAAACATGCAGATTAAACAAAGCTCTAAACGTCTGATAAACAAAGTCCTTGTTTAATGTTTAAACTGTTTAAACAAAATTCAAGGGGTAAGGCTTTGATTAAACAAAGTCTACCTGGTTACGGGAGCATGAGACTATGGAGACAAGGACCCACGCTGTCTGAAGCCCAGAGAGATTTGAGAAAATGGGAGAATGGGAGGGTCAGCGTATGGTCATGTATAATGAGGCTGATCTCGTGCAGGTTGCGACATGACTTCACGGCATGGCTGGCTGCTTCGAGGATTCTGGCGCTGGGGTCTGATGTCGCTTCTTCGCGCGCGAGTGAGTTTGATGTAGCGAGTTTGATCCCATTTTTTATGCTTATGAGCATCATAGATACGCTGTGCTCCAGTGAACGCGATTCGTAGTCAGAAGAGTGATCCTCGTCCATTGCTGGCAGGAAGGAGGGACGGATAAAGAGATTGCGAACGCGCGTCGAGATGTTCGGATGGCTTGAATTCAAGAAGGCACTGATTAGTAGCATATCAAACATATTGGCACTAAGCCTACTGCGACTGCCGACACGACTGAAAGTTGTGTCGGTACACACCTAAGCCGTGCGAAGGTCCTCTTCGCATCCTCGTCATCCGCGATAAGCTGGACCTCGGAGTACAAATCGTCGAGCGCAAGCTCAAAGAGCACGCGGTTGACCCCCATCATCTTGCGTAATGTGGAGCGTGGGAGATAGCGCAGAATTTCGAGCCAGAGCTCGATGGGCAAGTCTGGTGTGGACATGGTGAGTTTCGAGACCACACCACGGACTTCGTGAATGTTGAAAGTTGGGTGAAAAGATATGCGGGTGTTGGGCGGCGGGGGAATCCAGTGATGTGAAGAGCTTTTACCAGGCTTTTACCACCGTTAAATAACGGCACAGCCTTGACAGAACTGTCAGTACTCTGGCTTGGTGATGCGCAAGGTCCGGCTAGCCTTTTTAGTTTCTATATTCACGCATCAGAATTAGCATTGTATTTCCATGGCCAATACATCCATCTATTCGAATATGCCGCGCAGCCAGCTTCGATATTTGTCTGATATTTCGCGCTCTGAGCGAAGGATTGGGGATGTTGAAGGACGATTGAACAGGGGGATATTGGAGATCATATGCCGCACGGTATCTTGTCTGCGTGCGCTCGCTCGCCAAGGCAGACGTGCAAGCCGTCGGGCGGTCGAGGCACCTCCTCGGCGCGCCGATGGACAGCAGGGAATTCAATTGATATCCTGTGTTCAAAATACTTCTAACAATCTATGTGCAGACCATAACAAAGGGTCGATACTTCAAATCGTATTCAAATAAGATACTGGCTGGTGAGGAGAGAGTTAACCTGCATTTCATCAGCAAAAAAAGCAGTTTCAATACGTACGTTCGCCTAGATATAATCCATACATAAAATGGATTTCAGCCCGAGTATATGTAAGTATGCGAAAACCATGATAGAAACTTTTGATCATCTTGTAACGTAGCTACGGTTATTATACTTATTCTGATTGCATTCTGATGCCTCGGAATATTGTGTACCCATACAAGGATATTAGAATTATTTCATTACCATTATGATGAGGGTAGTTACAACTCCAATACGAACATTTCCAAAGTACTACAATCTTAGGAGAAAAATCCCGTTAAATTTCAACTGGGTTATAATATTTCCTGGGATTGAAACTACCATAGATATCTTCATAAGCTATTTGGAATGAATTTTACGGGCTGTATTTCACCTTACAGTGTTGCATGAGATTGTACGGTTACAAGACAGAGAATACAATGGAATTCATTAGTAAGGTTTTCGCAAGCTTTCCAAGGACTTGTAACTCTCAAATTCCTCGCGTGGAATTCCAGCTCAACAAACCCTTGTAATGATCACTTGCATTCTAATGGATTCTATTATAGAACTGCCTTGCAAACGTCAGAAGTGTTCCGAGCATATTATGACATTGTGATAAAAGCCTCTATTACCCTACGTTTGTAACCATTGTATGGGATCTTAGCAGAACGTATAGGATTCCTTCACCTAGTGTAGAGGGCGCTTTTTTGGCGATGTTTTGACTTTAAGCGCTGAAGCCACTGTTAGGCGCCCGTGGCGAAGCATCCATACTTCCGACATGCTCCTGATGTCCAGAAGCTACTATTGAGCATCTGATATCACTACTACAACGCTGAAGCGTCTTCTCTACTGCTAGGATACTTGCCCTAGCTGAGAACGTTCGAAACCTCTCTATATCCAACGATCTATAAATGTGAGGTGACGTGGAGCAAATGTGTAGCTCTCGACGTCCTGACGGTAATTAGCCACCTAATCTATGGACGATTTAAGCTAGCCCTTATCTTCCTATTGTTAGGACAAATATCTAACCAAGTATACCTCACGGCTGTCATGCAGCATGTTATTAGTGGAAGCATCGAGCCTAAATACGTGTACCAGTCATGATGGCTTTTGAAATTAGCTTACTAGCCTACGTGCACTTGCAATTTGTATGGAACATGAAATAAGTCAATTAATGAATAAGGCAGAAATAAGCAGAGATCTAGACCGAACGCTCGAGATCACCTGGGAAGGTGTCGAGCTGCGGTGCCGATTCGGCGGCGAGCACAGCCACTTTATTGGGTATGCCACGACAGGCGTATGTTTTGATTCCTCTCAACCTCCTTGAGTCGCGAGCTGGTTGCGAGCGCCGATGCCCGTCGATGGCCCCGTCCCTCCATCTCACCGCCTTGCTCGCTGTCTTCTCCATCTATGTCGCTGCATCCAACGTTGACGAGCAGGCCCTCGTCCAGCGCCCACCCCTCGCCGGCGCGGACAGCTCTCAATACGCCTATGTCGCCCCCAATCTCAACTTCCCACCTCCTCCATCGCCGCCGTCGCTCGACACCTCCATTCCGAACCTCGCCAACGACTACGAGCTGCTCGACACCATCCTAGTCGCCTCCATCGACGGCAAGTTCCACGCCCTCAACCGCACGAGCGGGCAGACCCTCTGGTCCATGTCCTCGTTCGCCACCACCACCAGCGTCTCCGCGCCGTCGTCTCTCGCCCCGCTCGTGCGCACCACCCACCCCGAGCGCGATCCTGACCTCATCGACGACCCTGATACGGACCCGAGCGCCGGAGGAGGGACCGAGACGTACATCATCGAGCCCCAGTCGGGCGACATCTACATGCTGACCTCGCCCTCGGAGCCGCTGCAACGATTTCCGTTCTCCATGGCCGAGCTCGTCGACATCTCGCCGTTTACGTCTGTGGGCGAGCACGATACGAAGGTTTTCGTAGGCCGGAAGGAGACGTCACTTTTGGTGATTGAGCTGGAGACAGGCAGAATAAAGGCAACGCTCAATGCTGAGTGTCCATTTGTCCCTGAGGAGTATGAGGATCTGCCAATTGACCTGGATGAGCTTGAGGGCATTAAGCCGCCCATATCCGCTCCTACCGAGGTTTACATTGGCCGCACAGGTACGTTCCATGGAATTCGCCGACTTTCTCACCGACTCATCGTTTTTCTCCTGCTGCTTTCATCACTCTCTCTTGCCTCCTTTTCTTTTTTCTGGTGCTCGCTAAACTTCTTGCGCTTCTTCATTCCATCTTCATATCATCGCCCCTTCTCCTGCCAAACCCATTGCTTGGTTTTTTACTGCAATACCCTGGCCTTCTCAACTCACTTGCTCCCATTACCCTTCGCTCTCTTGCCTCCTTTCTTTCTTTCTGGTGCTTACTAAATTTCTGGCGCTCTTCTTCATTCCATCTTCATATCATCGCCCCTCCTGCTGCTTCCAAACCCCTTTCTTCGTTTTTGACTGCAATGCGCTGGCCTCTTTAAATCATTTGCTTCCATTACCCTTCACTCTCTCTTGCCTCCTTTTCTTTTTTCTGGTGCTCTGCTTCATTCCATCTTCATATCATCGCCCCTTCTCCTGCTGCTTCCAAACCCATTGCTTGGTTTTCTATTGCAATATGCTGGCCTTCTCAACTCATTTGCTCCCATTACCCTTCGCTCTCTTGCCTCCTTTTTTTCTTTCTGGTGCTTACTAATCTTCGGGCGCTTCTTCATTCCATCTTCATACCATCACCCCTCGCAGACTACCACATATCCATCCACAAAAAACCACAGCCTGGCAAGCCAGCGCCCGTCGTACAAGAGCTTTCGTTCTCGACCTACGGCCCGAACAACAAGGACGCCCACCTTCAAGCCATCTATCGCCGCACACACGACAACACATATCTGCAACCTCTCCCCAACGGCGAGGTCATCGCCTTCCGCACACGAAACTACTCCAACCCCGCCCAGCCTCCAGAGCCTGAGGACGGCGTCGGGCCTCTCTGGGGCCGCCCTTTCCCGAACACAATGTAAGTCGTCCATATCTCCTTCTGGCGTCTTGCCGATACCAACCAACGTCCTCCCTTCTAGTGTCGCGATCTTCGACGTCCTGCGTGCGCGCCCCACCGCCGCGCACCCCTTCGCCCACCCGCGCGGCGCGCCGTTCGTGTTGCTGCAGCCGCAGCCCGCGCTCGGGGAGCTGGTCCCGGGTGCCGCGGCGCCGCCGCATCCGGGCGCGGCGTACGTCGGCGTCGTGGAGGAGACGGGGAGCCTGTACGCGCTGAGCCCGGGGCGCTTCCCGCTCGTGGTGTTTGGCAGCGGCGAGCGGCACGGGATCGGGCGCGCGAAGGGTGTGGTGGGGAAGAAGACGCTCGATGCGCCTGTGCGGGCGCACGACGACGCCGCCCCGCAAGCGGAGAGGGGGGTGCACGGTGGGGAGGGGGAGGGAGGTGAGGACGGGGACGCGGGGGCGGAGGTGTGCGCGCGGAACCCGTACGCGGCGCAGTGTCTGGTGGGCGTGCGCCCGCTCGCGAAGGCGGACACGGCGGTGCAGGCCGTCGGGCGCCTGAAGCACCTCATCGACGCGCCGAAGGCGAGCGCGGGCGTCGGCGCTCAGCAGCCCATGGACACCGCGGGCGCCGGCGGGCGCGCGGGGCCGTGGACAGGGGCGGGCGGGAGCGGAGACGGTGGCCGACAGGGGGGCGAGAACACGAGCGGGCGCGGGGGGCCGCCGGCGCCTGTGTGGCACGCGAAGCGGATTGGCGACGGGACGGGCGGGGCGCTGGCGCGCGGCTGGGCGGGCGCGGAGGTGTGGCTCGGGCTCGTGGTCCTCGCGGTGCTGGCGGTCGGTGTGTGGGTGCGGAGCCGCGTGGGCAGGGGGAAGGGCGGCAGGAACGGTGCTCGTGTACGGGAGGCGGTGGTGGATAGGAAGGAGAAGGTGGAGCGGAAGGAGGAGGGTTTGGAGACGCCTGTCGGCAAGGTCCGCTTCGATGCTGGAGGCGAAGAGGCGGAAGCGGGGCCGGTTGTTGCTCAACGGTCCGATACCACACTTGCAGACATCACCCCGGATAACCGCACAGAAACCCCAGCACCAGCATCCAACGCGCTTGATATCGATATCCCAGTACCACCGACGCCGACGCCTGCAGCTGCGAAAGCCCGCCCGGCGCCTATCGCCGTCGACCCAGAGATGCCACCCAACGGCGTCCTCCACGGCGGCGTGCTGCTCGACACGCCCAGAGCGAATAGAGGCGAAGTACAAAACGGGGCTAATCTTAGTGGTGGAGGCTCGGCTGGGGACGAGGGCGAGGAGAGCGAGGGTGAGGGCGAGGGCGGAGTTCCTGCGACACCGGGGAAGCGGAAGAGTCGGAGGGGAAAGAGGGGGAAGAAGAAGAAAGCGGGGGCGGGGGTTAGTTTTGAGGGAGAGAAGGAGGAGGATAAGGACAAGGACAAAGCGAAGGAGAAGGAGGAAGAGAAGAAGCCGTCGGCGATTGTGCTTACGACGTCCTCGCCGAAGCCTGTTGTGCAGCAGCCATCGCTGATTGTTTCGGATACTATTCTCGGTGCGTGTTGTCTGTTTGCAAGTGAATCGACAAGTGTCGTATTTATACAAATTTTCTGTCGTAGGTTTTGGCTCGCACGGCACCGTCGTCTTCCAAGGCTCCCTTCAAGGTCGTGCCGTTGCCGTTAAACGTCTGCTACAAGACTTCGTAACCCTTGCTTCGCGCGAAGTCTCCATCCTCCAAGAATCCGACGACCACCCCAACGTCATTCGATACTACTACCAAGAGGCACATGCAAACTTCCTCTACATTGCACTCGAGCTCTGCCCCGCATCCCTCGCAGACATCATCGAGGCGCCCGACCGCGAGGCCTACCGCGATATCGCCCTGAACTTCGACCCCAAGCGGGCGCTCCGCCAGATTGCGAGCGGGCTGCGCCACCTGCACGCGCTCAAGCTCGTGCACCGCGACATCAAGCCGCAGAACATCCTCGTCGGCGTGTCCCCCGGCGTCCCGGTCGGACGCGGCGGGAAGAGCTACCGCATGCTCATCTCGGACTTCGGGCTCTGCAAGCGGCTCGACGTCGACCAGACGAGCTTCCTGCCAACGGCGCACGGGGCGCTCGGCGCGGGCACCGTCGGCTGGCGCGCGCCGGAGATCCTGCGCGGGGACATCAAGCTCGACGAGGTGGCGGAGGGCGACGAGAGCCTGTCGTCGCGCGGGTCCGTCGCAACGGTCAGCGGGGGGTCTGGCGGCGGGCTGGCGGCTGGCGTGCCGGCGCGGCTGACGAAGAGCGTGGATATCTTCGCGCTGGGGTGTCTGTTCTATTATACGCTGACGAGCGGGGGGCATCCGTATGGGGACAGGTTTGAGCGCGAGGTGAATATCATGCGGGATGTAAAGGATCTGAGCGCGCTGGAGAGGTTTGGCGAGGAGGGCACGGAGGCGACGGATCTCATTTCGGGGATGTTGAGCTTCGAGGCGAGAGCTAGGTGCGTCCTTTCTTCTTCTTCTTTCCTGTTCTTTACTGAGTACGCTTTGTATTGCTAGACCCGACACGACGACGATCCTTCTCCATCCATTCTTCTGGGATGCTGGACGGCGGCTTAACTTCCTCCAGGATGCGTCGGATCGCTTCGAGATTATGCCCCGCGAGCCAAAGGATCCCAATCTACTAGTGCTGGAACAGGGTGCGCATGATGTTGTTGGCAACGACTGGGCGACGCGTTTGGACAAGATCTTCTTGGATAATTTGGGCAAGTACCGGAAGTACGATGGGAAGAGCGTGCAGGATCTGATGCGAGCTCTGAGGAATAAGGTGCGTTTTAATTTTTGCCTTTGATCATTCGGAACTGGTATTGACTCGTCGTTGTTTCTGGCGAATAGAAACACCATTACCAAGATCTCCCCGATAATGTCAAGCGTCATCTGGGGCCCATGCCAGAGGGCTTCCTTGGCTACTTCACGCGCCGTTACCCAATGCTCTTCTTACACGTCCACCGGGTCGTCAGGGACACTGGGCTGCATACCGAGTCTATGTTCCGGACGTACTTCGAGCTTCCAGATAACTGAGCGAGTACGCGCCCGTCAAAAGTAACTATCCTGGTCGCATGAACACCGAGACACCCACTCCGTTCACGATCCTCACGACTTTAATCCATGTCGCCCAGCGTCCATCTGCAACCTGTCGGAATCCAGCATCTATTTACACTGCGCATAATCTCATCAAGGTCCTCGCATTGCTTATCCTTATTTCCACTTTCCATCATACCTTCGGACATCCATATCTCAACAACCAAAACCTCTAACGGACTTGTCGGCCCCACGGCTCTGTATCTCTTTGTATCCGCTATTTGCCTACTAACACCCATCTCATATCTGCCTAGCTTGCATGTCGCTAGTTCTACTTTTTTCCTTCCTTTGTGTTGCGCTTTGGCTTCTCGCTTCTGTTATTTCGTTTGTTATATATAGATTCAGTTGTTTTTGCTCCTGGCTCGATGGATTTGTTTGTATGACCGAAATTATATAGCTGTTAGTTATCAGGGTGAATCTATTCGTATTTTCAAATTTGCAGCTTACCTGCTAAGCAATCTACTGAGTGTTTGATAAGTGTCTCTCGCACTGATTCATTGAAGGCAGGTACCTCATAATTCAATCTTGAGCGAGTGTAATGACTCTGCGATAGACTCCCTCAGCGGGGGCAGAAAAAAAGAGATTTACTGACATCGTTTAGCGAGTAGCACGTGATGTAGGTTACCTGTGCTGTTTTATTTAAATTTTCTTTCTCTTCAGTGTTCGCTCAATTGCCATCATGTTCCCGCATCCGTCCCGCAGCGACGAGAATCGACGAATCCCCATAATAGGATGATTGGCACTCAATTGAGTGCAGCAAACTTTGCTTACCATACAAGGTACGTCTTGATCCCTCCACTGTGCTTTTGGCTGTAACTGAAGCAAATACAATGAACAAGACCATTTAGTATCACTGGTCTGCTGTGGTCCGCTTGGCTCCATGTACCATCCAGTATACGCCTGGCGGCGTATCGCGCTCTCTGGCTTTTCTCGGAAAAGCGAAGTGGACCGACATCATCATTCAGTAGGGTGATGCGCCTTGTTCCTTTCAACTTATATGCAAAACAGGGGTTCTATGTCACAGTTCACGAGGCCCTAGCCCCTCAGTACATTGCGGAACACACCACCATCTCTGTTCCACGCATGCTAGATGTGATCGAACTCGCCCACGGGGAAGGAAATTTCCTTCTTATGACAGCGGTTAAAGGAAGGGAGTACGGACCGACGGGGGTCTTGCTAGATGTCATGCCAGAAAGCCAGCGTGCAGCATTCACAGAAACTTTGCGTGGCTGGTTCGACCAACTACGTCGTCTACAACCACCCGATGACCACACCATCTCTGGGTTTATGTTGACTGGTGTCATGTCCTTTCGTATCGCACATCCTAGTTTGGTGGGTCCATTTGCTTCTCAGGACGAGTTCCACGCACAGCACTTTTGCCAACCATTCTCAACATACCACGACGAGCTATCTACAGCACTAGATAAGCGTGCAAAGACACAGTATAAAATATGCTTTACCCATGGAGACATCACCCCACACAATATCTTGGTTGATGAAAACCTTCGTCCATGTGCGTTAATTGACTGGGAATGTGCAGGGTGGATGCCAGAGTATTGGGAATATACCGTCGGGCGTTATACCTACGTACAAGCTACCTTGGATGGAAGGATGTGTTTACAGATATTTTTCCGGATTATGAGGCAGAGCTTATGATTGAGGAAGCTATATGGAAGCATTACACACCTTGATATATCTTTACTGTTTTGTCTGCTACATACTTGCAACCAAACTATGAATATTGCAGATAAAAGTTTTAATACAAATCCTCCTTGAATTGATTGTGAATTGATTCCTCACCCCAGATATTCGCGTATTTCCGCGTATTTCCTGACATCGTTCTCCCACCCTTTTCCCAGACCGATCGGACACGCAGCCAACATTGTACCGCTGGGAAGCCCTGCCTGACACCGCCGAGAAGCGGTGGGTTCTCGGCGGTTTGGAGACATGCAACGAGGCCCGGGCGCTCGCATGGGTGGATACCGTTATGGACTCATGGAGTTCCCTGATCCTGAGATACACACTCAGCCGACGCGCAGGCGAGAGAACGGCTGTGGCGGGAGGTGAAGCGCGCTGGGGAGACTGAGGTTGTTGATTTGATGGTACCTTGGTGTGTTTCCTTATTTTATACGAGGTTCCGATGATAGATAGTTTTGTATAGATAGTTTGTGGCTCCCAAATAACTTTCATCTCACGTGGCTTGAATGTAATTTGTTCTTTTCAATCAAGCATCATGTAAGGTCAACAAATCATTGATTGAGGTGTTCGGTCAAAAATCAGCCTATTCTGCTCTCACAGGCTGCATTGGTGCTGCTCTAATATTGGTCAATAACTTCGAAGTATGCGGCAGTCAACGATCCATATCATAAAATTTAGTCACTCCTTACATGAGGGACATGAGCCACCCAATCCAATGTGGCCGGTTGCTCGTTTCATGGTGAGTCCAGCCAAGGTCCAGCGCAGGACCCCCGAAAGTCACCTAAGAGGTTTGTATTGAATCCCAAAAATTGGTAGCCGGATTAAATTTTCGATTTTGGCCAAATTTTGGCCGGACTTTCGTAGGTACCTTCAGCGGGTGCGATTTTTGGCCGGATTATCGAAACAATGCTCAAAAAATTTCCCAGGCCATTGAAAGTGCTAGTATGGCCGAATTTAAGCTATTTAAACATCGGAAAGTAAGTTCTGCGTCATTCACCGACCATCGCCAGAAGGCCAGGCTTGCATCTTAGGTGCCCTATCTATGGAAAATTTCGGTGACGATGGTGGTGATAGCCCAAGCCCATAGCCGGATTATCTGAACATACCTAGAATTAGTGGACAATTTATGGCCGGACTATGAGAACACACAGTTGGCCAAAATGGCCCATTTTTTGGCCGGACTGGCTACAGAGTTCCGCCTGCGGCGGGCGATTTATGGCCGGACACGAAACAAACATTATAGGTGGCTTTCGGGGGTCCTTCCAGCGCTAGCACTCATGCTTTACGGCATCGATCAGATTTACATGTCGAATATTACCAAGGCTTCACGCAATTTATGGTCTATATATAACGAGATCCTACTACTAGGGCTCAAATAAACCCATATTCTAATTGTCTCTGGCTCCTGAAATGTTCTTGTGGACGCGCGCACAGCTACACGTGTGTCATGAAGATCGAATGTGCGGGAGTGAAAGATACAGAAATGGTCGATTTGCTGGTCAAAATCTGGGCGCTGGAAATAATCGCGAGCAACCTGACTAATTCATGAAAATCTGCGTCAGATAATCGACGACAATTTAGTCAGGTGGATGCATGGACGACTATTACAGGACATTTGGCTTACATTTTTGGCTTTACTGAGGGTCACCGGTACACCGGTCACTAATAGGATAGCACTCTTATCAGGCGTGTTCTCTCGGCTATAAGTAATCGACGATATAAAAGCAGTGAGCGCTGAATTGCGGATAGGTCACTTGCAGTCTTTTTTCCCTTTCCAAATCCAAATCGCAGCAAAATGGTACACCTATCAACAAGTGGAAGTAAGGCCTTGGACGACGTCGTTGTGGGTATACTCCTACTCCCTGTCATTTCCTCAGCTAACGTTCAGTCATCTGAAATTAAAGGCAAAGCTTGCTGGGGAGCATAAGATTCCTGGATTTGCCTTGGGCGCCACCACATCCGAAGGAGAGATCTATTTCGGAACTGGTGGATACAAAACCCTCGACGAGCCAGCAAGTGGTAAAGTCGATCCGGACACCGTCTTCTGGATTTGTAGCATGACGAAGTTGGTCGCTCATGTACGTACGTCTATCTCGTGCAGTAATCCACAGCTTCTAATTAATCTGAGCTGTAGATCGCTGCCCTCCAGTTGATAGAACAGGGAAAACTGAAAGAGGAAACTCCCGTGTCGGAATACTTTCCTCAATTTGCGAACCCAGTCGTTTTAGACAACGTCATGTCGCCAAATCCTTCTTTCAAGCCTGCACAAAATGCTGTCCTAGTGAAGCACCTACTCAATTTTACAAGTGGTTTATTCTATCCTATGCTACCAGACTTTGGTACAAAGCAAACCGGCGCATACACGGGAATTCATGACCCAAAAGACCCGCATTCGGACTTCCTTTCATTATTGAAGGTGTGTTATCGTCTCCAAAGTTTCTGCTTCAAGCAATATGACAATGCCTTTATGTACACAGGGTAAATACCCCGGTATTCCACTCGGTTTTGAACCTGGCACGAATTGTATGTCGCTCTGACGGGCTCGCTACCGTTATACATCCGGTATATTCACTATGTCTCTTGCGCAGTCGTGTATGGTTACGGCTCGGATATTCTTGGTTTCATTGTCGAAAAGATTAGTGGGACGACCTTTGAAAAGTATCTGTAAGTGCCAATTACATCGTATCGCAGCTTCTTGAACAAAGAATATTGACCTTACAACGACATGAAGGCAAGAAAATGTTTTCAAGCCTTTAGGAATGAAAGCATCCTTCTACCTTACCCCTGATTTGAAAGAGAAACTCCTTAAATTAAGTCTACGAACCGAGGATGGACAACTACACGTTTGGAACAACCAACCCGGGACAGGGCTCATAGAGCAGGATCCAAGCAAAAGTATGAATTTTCTTATTGTTGAGACTTCTCGCTTTATTAATCGTTTCTTACACAGTCTCGCGTCACCTTGGAGGTGTTGGGCTATACGTTTCCCTGCGCGATTATCTCAAGCTTTTGGAACACGTCCTTCAGATCCTTGGTAAGCAGTCACCTAGATCAGACCAGAAACCCATGGGTCGTCGTTAATTTCTCTTCACTAGGAGGGAAAGCGGCTGATCCGATTCTAAAACGAGAAACCGCAGAAAGCATGTTCGTTGGTGTTCTCAATGAAGATGGGGTAAAAAATCTGGACATCATAGTGGGCCCTCTGATGTCTGGATCAGGCGTCTCCTCCCAATGGAGCAATGCATTTGCTGTTTCAACAAAGGACTGGCCAAGCCATCGTAGGAAGGGTTCCGGTTACTGTACGTGCTCATGCTAATTTTTTTTGAACTGTTATTAACATGACCTTGAATATTTAATATAGGGTCGGGATGGGCAGGAACATATTTCTTCATCGATCCTACGACGGGAATCGCTGTTGTTTATGGGACCCAGCTTATTAGCCCCGGCCTTGGAACCTTTGATCCTGAACTTTTGAAAGGTCTTACAGCATTTGAAGAGGCACTCTACGCTGGAATAGATGCTGGCAAATGAATTCTATTCAATGTAATTGTTTCCGAAGTACCTATGTATGTATTATAATGAAAGCAACCCTCTGAATGCATGTCGCACTTTAATCAAAGCCGCTGCGAGAAGCGCTGCCGGGGAGGGGCAAAGAGAGTGTCAAAAACGGCGGAGGCGGCGGTCGGTGGTGACGTTACGGCGCGGGCGGTGTCGACGTCGACTTGTCGTCGTCGTCGCCCAGGGTGCTTCGCAGGGCCTTGGACTCTGCAGATGGCGATCGCCGATTCAGCGTCGCAGTGGTTGGCGAGGCCTGTGCTCCATCCCTGGCGCCTGGAATCGTTGTCGCCATGCACGGTCAAGGGATTCGGATTGCGAGGTCGTTCTTGCTGCAGCGCATGGCACGGCCGAGGTCAGCGTAGATTCAGACAGCACCAGTGACAACGAAACGCAACTCGCGCCCTGGACGCGTCGTCGCGGATGGTCGACGTCGTGGTCGTGGGCGCGGTCTAGCCCTCCGCGGAGCCGAACACTGTTTCTGGTGAATGCGCGTCGTTGCCCTGTGAAGCGCCGTCGATTCCGAGGCATCTTGGGCCGAATCTGGGCAGGTAAGGAGCTTGTGCGCGAGGCAGGATCGAGCACGGTCGGAGGTGCCGGTTGTGTGCCTTCGGCGCGTCGATGAGGTGCTTCAGGCGCCCGACGGTCCGCCTTCGCGAGCGGGCGCACCCCCACCAGACACTGCGCGCCGGTCCGCGCCGCGTACAGGTTGCGCGGCACGCGCGCATGCCTCCGCCCCCATATCAATATTTCTGAGGCATTAGAGTGGTATCGTATACAGGACAAGACTATATGCAATGATTTGCTTTGGTTCATAAAGCCTGTAAAAATACTGTAATGCAGCCAGCAAACCTTGGAACGTCGAGCGTCTATACCTGTGTGACTGTGACATCGCAGACACATTTGAGTCACATCGCAGACGGGCCGTCCTTGTTCCCAACCATATTGACCGAAAATGCCACCCGCCGTCCCTAAAATCGTCATCCGCGCGCGCCCATCATCAACGCGTAACGCAACCGCGTCATCCGCAGCACCAACACCGACACCCGAAGCCGAATCAGAGCGCGAAGAAGACCCCGAAGACGAGGGCGACATCGAGGATGAGACCGCCATGGACGTCGACCAGGAGGAGAGCCCCGGCCCTCAAGACGACAGCGAGCAGCCAGAAGGGGCCCCGGAGTTGTTGGCCGATACGCCAGCCCCCGGAAACGGGGGCGGCCACCCGGGAGCAAGAAGATACCCAGTGGCGCCACGGGTACTCCGAGGGCGCGCGGGCGAGGTAGGGGTAGAGGGCGCGGGCGCGGGCGCGGTGCTGGAGGCTCGTTCATGATCAGACTACCGAAACGAGGCGACGAGGAGACTGAAGCTGAGGCGGATGTTGAAGCAGAGAATGAGGCGGAGGTGGAAGGTGGAAATGGGACGCCTGTCGAAGGCGAGCCCGAACCAGAGAAGGAGAAGGAGGTCCCAATCGGACGCGGGAAGCCGTTCAGGAACATCCAAGGCGCTGTCTATGTTATAGATGGCGACGAATTCGTTACTGACGACGATCCCAAGGGAGACGAGAAGATCGACAAGTTTGGGAACCTTCTTGGAGGTATGTTTCTTGCTACTACTACACAGAAATGAATGAAACATGGCGCGTACAGGCCGCCGATTCAAAGCAGCGACATTCACTCTTCCCAATCGCCACCCACAACGGCAATACATGCTCGCCATTGATGCAGCGCGCACGTCTGGCTTCCGAGACTCTCTCTATTACTTCCGGCGCAACCTCCTCGCGCTGAAGCTTAACGCCACGCAGCCCGAAAAAGAATATCTCATTTCAGAGGGCAAACTTGGCTCCCACCTCCGCACACGGAGCGTCACGCTCGTCACTGCGCGGAGCGCTTTCAAGCTGCATGGCAGCAAAATGATCCTTGGTAAACCCCAATCCCCCCAAAAAAAATCACGTAGAACGGTACTAAAAGCAACCACTTCGCTCCACAGACGGCAAATGGGTCACAGATGACTACTACGAGGAGAAAGTGCTCGCGGACATCACCACGCGCGGCCTGAAAGCCGGCGACCCCGTCGGCGACCTCCCCGACCCCAACGCCGCGCACCACAACAACGAGCTCACCGCGCTCACCGCCGCCGCCGCGGCCACCTCGGCGAAGAACGAGCGCGGGGGCGGCGGCGGCGGCGGGCTGTACCGCGCGGGGGGGCCGACGACGATCTTCGGCGGCAGCGGCTGGGGCCCGTACAGCGACGGCCCGCTGAACGCGGTGCGCAAGAGCCTGCTCTCGCGCGACGGCGTCGCGGAGGACAACTGGATGTGGATGATGGCGACGCGCGTGGCCGAGGCGAACGAGGGATGGGCGCGGCAGCGAAGGGAGGCGGTGCGGAGCGTGGAGAGCCTCATTGGCGTGGCACCCTCTGTACCTGTGCCCGCGCAGAGCCAGCCGCCCGTCGTCGCCAAGAAAGACGACGGAGAGGAAGGGAGAGATGAAGTGAACGGGACGGACGAAGGGCCTAAACCCAAGCCCAAGAAACGGAAAGTCGAGTTCGCGCAGAATACACCGATATTGGGGGCGTACGAGCCGCATTCGAACATCATCCAATGTAAGTATATTCCTGCCCAACTCCTGGTTTCCTGACATCGATCTCCCTTCCTTTCCCAGACCGGTCCGACACCCAGCCAACATCGTACCGCTGGGAAGCCCTGCCTGACACCGCGGAGAAGCGGCGGGTTCTCGGCGGCACGAAGACGGGCAACGGCGCATGGGCGCTCGCGTGGGTGGATACCGTTATGGAGTTCCCTGATCCTGAGATACAGGAGAAGCACTCAGCCGACGCGCAGGCGAGAGAGAGGCTGTGGCGGGAAGTGGAACGTGCTGGGGAGGCTCAGGTTGTTGATTTGACTTAAGTGCATTCGGTACATCGGTGTTGTTGTTTCTTATTTTATATGATGGATTCTGATGATAGATAGTTTTGTATAGATAGATCGACTTTCATCTCACGTAAGTAGCTTGAAAGTAATTGGTTGTTTTCAATCAAGCACCATGTAAAGTCAACAAATCATGGCTTAAAATAAATCAACCTCTTCTGCTCTCACAGTGGCTGCATGGTGCTGCACATCCCCGCTGCTGCTATTGACAAATAACGTTGAAATATGCCGCAGTCAACGATCCGTATCATGAAGTTTAGTCACTCCTTACATGAGGGACATGACCCACATAATCCGATGTAGTCGGTTCAGACTCGGTTGCCCGTTTCATGATGGGTCCAGTCAAGTTCCAGCACTCATGCGCTGCTTCAAGGCGACCAGAGTCACCAAACTTACATTCTGAATTTTACCAAGGCTGCACGCAATTTATAGTTTATATACAATGAGACCCTACAACTAGGGCTCAAATAGATCCATATACTGAATCTCTGGCTCCTTTGAAATGTTCTTGTAGACACGCAGCTACACGTGTATTACGAAGATCGAATGCGTGTCAGTGAAAGATGCAGAAATGGTCGATTTGTTGGTAAGAATCTGGAGCTGGAAATGATGATCATGGTCACCGGTCAGTGAGAGAATAGCACTCTTATCAAGCGTGTTCATGGCTATGAGTAATCGACTATATAAAAGCAGTGAGCGCTGACTTGCGAATAGATCAATTGCATTCTTTCTTCCCTTTCCAATCGCAGCAAAATGGTACACCTAACAACAAGGGGAAGGACGGCCTTGGACGACGTCGTTGTGGGTGTACTCTTATTCCCCTGTGATTCCCTCGACTGACGTTCGATCGTATGCCATCGAAGGCAAAGCTTGCTGGGGAGCATAAGATCCCTGGATTTGCCTTGGGCGCCACCACAGCCGAAGGAGAGATCTATTTCGGAACTGGTGGGTACAAAACCCTCGACGACCCAGCAAGTGGTAAAGTCGATCCGGACACCGTCTTCTGGATTTGCAGCATGACAAAGTTGGTCGCTCATGTACGTCTATCTCTCTCATGCAGTAATCCACAGCTTTAATTGATTTGAGATGTAGATCGCCGCCCTCCAGTTGATAGAACAGGGCAAATTGAAAGAGGAAACTCCCGTGTCGGAATACTTTCCTCAATTTGCGAACCCCGTCGTTTTAGACAACATCATGTCGCCAAATCCTTCTTTCAAGCCTGCACAAAATGTTGTCCTAGTGAAGCACCTACTCAATTTTACGAGTGGATTATTCTATCCTATGGTACCGGACTTTGGAATAAAGGTACCCCATTCATATGCGGGAATCCATGATCAGAAGGATCCGCATTCCGATTTCCTTTCACGATTGAAGGTGGGATGTCATCTCTACAACTCCTCCCTCAAAAAAATTGACAACTTCTGCATGTACGAAAGGGTAAATACCCCGGGATCCCCCTCGGTTTTGAACCTGGAACCAGTTGTATGTCCCTCTGACCGACTCGCTACCGTTATGCAGTCAATATATTAACTATGCCTCTTGCGCAGTCCTGTATGGTTTCGGCTCGGATATTCTTGGTTTCATTGTCGAAAAGATTAGTGGAACGACCTTTGAAAAGTATCTGTAAGTGCCACTCACATCGTATCACATCTTCTTAAAACAAGAAACGTTGACTTAATAACGACGTGAAGGCAAGAAAATGTTTTCAAGCCTTTGGGAATGAGAGCATCCTTCTACCTTACCCCTGATTTGAAAGAAAAACTCCTTGGATTAAGTCTACGAACCGAGGATGGAGAATTACACGTTTGGAACAGCCAACCCGGGACAGGTATCATAGAGCGGGACCCAAGCAAAAGTATGAATTTTCTGATTGTCGATACTTCTACTTTTTTAATTGTCTTTTTATTTCGAAATATAGTTTCTCGTCATCAAGGCGGCATAGGATTATATGTTTCCCTGCGCGATTATCTCAAGCTTTTGCAACACATCCTTCAGATCCTTGGTAAGCAATGACCAGTCACTTAGTACTAGATCACAAAGAAACCCATGCATGGGTCGTTGTTGATTTCTCTTCACTAGACGGGAAAGCGGCTGATCCGATCTTAAAACGAGAGACTGCAGCAAGCATGTTCGTTGGCGTTCTCAATGAAGATGGGGTAAAAAATCTGGACATGACAGTGGGCCCTCTAATGCCAGGTGTCTCATCCCAATGGAGCAATGCATTTGCTGTTTCAACAAACGACTGGCCAAGCCGTCGTAGGAAGGGTTCCGGTTACTGTACGTGCTCATGCTAAAAGATTTTTGAACTGTTATTAACATGACCTTTGATGTTTAATATAGGGTCGGGATGGGCAGGAACATATTTCTTCATCGATCCTACGACGGGAATTGCGGTTGTTTATGGGACCCAGCTTATTGGCCTCGGCGTTGGAGCCTTTGATCCTGAAAATTTGAAAGGTCTTACAGCATTCGAAGAGGCACTCTACGCTGGAATAGATGCTGGCAATTGAATTCTATTTGATGTTGTAATTGTTTCCGAAGTACCTATGTATATATTATATTGAAAGCAACCCTCTAAATGCATGTCGCACTTTGATCAAAGACGCTGCGGGAAGCGCTGCCATGGAGGGCAAAGAAAGTGTTAGGACGGCGGAGGCGGCGGTCGGTGGTGACGTACAGTGCGGGCGGTGTCGACATCGGCGTCTTTCGTGCGTCGTGCGCCGCCGTCGTCCGTGCCTTGTCCATCCTTCGTTCGTCGTGGGACAGGCGCCGTGGCTAGTCGGTGAGTGTCGAAACTCGGCGGTGATGTGGAGCAGGCAGCGGCGGTGTTAAGCGCATTCGTGGTCGTCGTAGCCGCAGAGAGGGGGTCGGGAGCATGCGGTGGCGACCAACGAACGAGCTGCTCGTTTGCCATTGTTGTATGTTCCAGGAGGGAGCTGAAATAAGCGGCGGTGGCCGGGTTGAGGAACGAGCAGCGCTCATTTGGCATGTATGATGTTGTAAATGGACAGGTAGCGGTCCTTGCCACTTGCCAGCCTTAATTACATAGATTGAAAGACACATTACAAATTCATGCTTGACCGAATACAACTCAAAGTAATTGCGGTAAGTCATGAGAAATATGGACAATCAAGAAAGTTCGGATAACATTGAAATGTTACAGTTATGAATACATCTACAAGTCAATAACATTCAATTTGACGAGCACTTGTGGAGATGGGATGAATATACACACGGGATGCGAAATGTCTCTCGGAAACGAGTCGTCCTTCTAGCTCGAGCACAATCTGCATGTCTGATCTGCTGAAGGTATGTGACTCAGTATCAATACTGTTTTTTCGATAACAATAATTATCCTTACTTTTGGATGCACAAAAAATGTGACCAAGGTACTGACCGAGTACTGGGCTTGAGATTCGGTGACCAATTTTTTTATATCTTTTTCTAAGGAATGATCGTTTTCCAGAGACTATCGCAGTCAAAGCTTGTCAAGATAGGTATCCAGAGGGGGGATCTCGGGCTTTGACATTATGTGTCAGCATACCGCTTCATCCGAGAGACTGTATTTCACACCTTGAGACCCTTGCGGACGCGAATCTTCGTAACAAGCTCCCCGAGCTTGCTACCTGGCTCAAGCGGAGCTGACAGAAGATTAGAATGTCAGTTGCAAGTAAGTAGACATATTCATGTTTGACTTACAGCCTTCCATAGTCTCCCAATGGTCGAATACACATTGGGAGAAGGCCTGTCCGCCAGTGAGTGCCCGAAGCTCGCCGTTGAATCCTAAAGACTCCGCAACAGGAAGATAAGCCTTGATTGTGAACATAGGCGTCCCTACACGTTGTTCATCACTGAACACCTGGCCACGATGTTTATTGAGACAGTTATATACCCCGCTTATCGCGATTTCAGGCGCTTGAATCTCCGCTGTAAGCAACTATAGGATCAGTCGTTGTCGAAATGATACAGTTCAAGTAGTTTACCAAGGTAAATGGGCTCTTGTAGATTCGGCTTCGCCAGTAGGCAGGCGGCGAATATCGCTCGGCGCATGGTGGGCATAACTTGACCACCCCCGCGATGTATGGCATCCCCGTGGAGCTGATACAAAATCAATAAAAAAAGTACACGATAGCCGGAGAGTACTCACAGCAGCATCAAGAATATTCACCCGAACGCCACGCATCGTCTCCTCGCAGAGTACACCGCCCTTGGTTGCCCATTGGAATGCGCCAGAGCATGAGTCCTTGATCTCGTGCATGTATTGCACCCCTTTAGTCGCGTCAACTAGGAGGTTGGCACCTGACATATCTGGCCCAAAGCACCAGATTTTCCGCGCCTCAGTAACGTCCCAGCCATATTCGTCTGCCAGTAGTCGGGCACGCGCCCTGATTTCATCGCGAGCATTGACTTTGCCATCTTCGATAGCTTGGGTCAGGACATCGTCGATGGGCGTGGCTTTAACGAAGAGGCGATTGTGCTTGTTTTGCGATTTGGCCAGGGCTACCATTGAAGATTCTGCCTGCACGGTTTCGCGGTAGGGGACGATAGGCTTGGACACTGTCAATGGGATGCCGGCGTGGTCGTCTTTAAGATCCTGTAAACATTGTAATGAGGATTTCTTACCGATAGGCAAGGAGACACTTCAAACTTGCCTTGATGCATATTTCCAGATGGAGCTCTCCTGCGCCAGCGATGATGTGCTCACCACTATCCGTAATCCAAGTTTGGATAGCAGGATCTGACTTGGAAAGCCGCTTCAGGCCCTCGACTAACTTGGGTAGGTCAGCCGGATTCGTCGCCTCCACTGCCACTTGCACGACCGGAGATACGGAGAAACGCATCACGCGCATGTTATGGGCAGTTTCCGATGTTGTAAGAGTACCGCTCTTCAGCAGGAACTGGTCGATGCCCACCAGACCAATGATGTTACCAGCGGGACAGTCTTCGATGGCTTCAACATAGCGGCCCATCATGAGCACCGTGCGCTGGATTCCGGCCAAGAAGAGGTCGTCTTTCTTTCCGGGGACGTAATTAGGACCTTGGATGCGAATTTTATTGCTGCTTGATTTGACTGTACCAGAGAAGACGCGTCCGAAAGCGTAGAAGCGACCCTTCTCTGATGTAGGCACCATCTTGGAAATGTAGACGACAAGGGGAGCGTTAGGGTCGCAGTTGCGGATTCCCACTGCCGATTCGTCATCCATGGGACCTTCGTAGAGCGTCTCGACCCGGTAGCGTTGTGCAGTCGCAGGAGAAGGGAGGTTAAGCACGATCATCTCCAGAAGAGAGTCGCCAGCAGGGAGGAATTTGCGCATGATTATCTTCAAGAGAGGCTTTCCCGTGTTTCCAAGCTCTTCTTCGGATAGCTTAACGTTGAGCTTGGCCAGGATCGTCGTAATGGCGTCCTGCTTCAGGTTCATGACTGCGTCAAAGATCTTGTATACTGGCTCGAGGATAAACTTGTTGAACGCGCGCTCCAAAGGTATGCCTTCAGCATCGAAGGGATTGGTCGTCCATTTTCTCGTAGAGGGATTGTAGAAGTTGTCGCCCCATAGCTTGGTCATCATCTTCTCTTGACTAACTCCGAATTTCTTCGCGTACCGCTTAGCAAACTGGCGCAGTGTAAATCCCCATCCATGTAGCCCGGAGCTGAATCCTACTGTGCCCTGATCGGGATAGACCTGGATGTCTCCCAACGCAGTGTCGTGGTAGGTGGAGATGATAACGTTCACACTTTCGATGGAGCGCAGGAAGGATTGGTAAAGTGATTCCTTGTCGAGAGCGAGTTCGAGAAGTGCGCGGTCGACCTTGTTGATGACAAGCACGGGCTTGACGCGTTCTGCCAAGGCCTGACGGAGGACAGTCTCTGTCTGCACGCAGACACCTTCAATACAGTCGACGACGACCAGCGCTCCGTCGGTAACGCGTAGAGCGGCTGTCACTTCAGACGAGAAGTCCAGATGTCCGGGAGAATCGATCAAGTTGATCAAGAACTTGTTTCCTGTCAGAGAAATTAGGACGTTGAGTTATTGGACATGTTGGGCATGTCAAACACACCATCTGTTCTTTGCTTGATGAAAGGGAGATCTTCTTCTTCCGCCTCGAAATACATAGAGATAGCAGTAGACTTGATTGTAATTCCACGGTCCCGCTCGTCTTCCCTGGTATCGGTGAAGCGCGACTCGCCGACCCTGGACGAGGCAATGATGCCAGCCTTGGATACAAGGGAATCGGTGAGAGTGGACTTTCCATGGTCAACTGTGGCAGTCGTTCAAACGTTCAAACGTTAATATGTGACTTGATATTATCAGAGGGTGGTGATGGAAGCTTACCATGAGCAATGACGGTCATGTTACGGATGTTGGTCGATTTATCCATCAATCCGCGGGTTTGGTCTGCACCAAGAAGTCAGGTCGAACTATGGCCCAATCCTCCGATGAACTTCGTCACTAACCTATTGTAAAATTACTATGATAGTATGGTGAGCTCAGTAAAACAAGAAGCCTCGAAAAGGACATACACCATGTTGGATGATTACGACGAATCAAGGAAGGTGTGATCTTTGTAATTGTGTTCGTTGTTTGCAAGCTACTTTGTCACTTGAAGGAATTATGCTTTTTAAAGTCATGGCTGGAACGTTATAAGCATTTCCTCATACCCATGGCCCGGTGAAAGGTGGATTCCAGTTGGCAGATGCATCGCACGAGTGTTGAATGAAAGTCGGAGCCAAGTCGGAGCCACAACACACGGAGCCCTACGGAGCCGGATTGGATTGACTCAAACCGTTAAATTCGCACGCTCGGTCAGCAAAATAGCAACAAAATGGGCTCGCCGACGCTAAGTACAAAGTACTAACAGGTTGTAACTCAATGTACGTCCATCGATGCCGAATTATCGAGCTAGAATTTAAAAAGAAATAGAATTCTGCACAAGAAATAAAGACAGAATCAATTGTCTGAAATGCATGAGTCACTAAAAATCCCTAGGTACTTAGTTCCTGAGAGCAAGTTTATCGAAGGGGTGATATTGGTTAGCCTAAGTTTAGTATTATCCACAAGGTATGTAGTGCATAATCGGACACCATGACTAGTCGGCTCCGACGGTAGTGCTAAGGTTCCGAGAATCATATACGTGTTTTCGTCGTTTATGTATACCCAATCTTCATTGGAGTATTGACAGACATCGGCCCATTGTGACTCAGGCTGGGTAGTCGTGTGATTCCAATCAAGTATAGAGCGGGGCTGCTCGCAGGCCTGAAGGCGACGCCCAGAGTCCGCCGGCTTCAGTAGCTCAGATGTTTGCCAATCTCCAGATAGCTAGGAGCAGATGTGGACGAACATTTTTTATGGTAGGACGTGAAGCGAACGGCAGAAAGGATCTCTCATCTTATATAAAAATCGCGTAATGCCCAACCTGATGAATTATGTATAACTAAGTAGACTGTAGCGCGAGCGAAATATTGGGACCCTAATCAGCAATTTCAAAGGGTTCGTATCTATTATCACGAAGGAATTTGTGTTCAAGTTTAGGATACGGCGGTAGTACTCCTGCACTATCCTTGGTTAGTGCCTACTTGAAGACTTTGACTCGGAGGTAGAAGGCATGCTGTTGCACTTACGGCCGTATGACCTCTGACTTTGACCTCTGGCTTTACTGTAACCAGGTGGGCATAGATTGCCTTGTAGCCTTGTAGCCGGAGTTATTTTTTCTCGCTTCAGACGCCAGAGATCGTAATTTTATTTTTGTACTGAACAAAATGAACTTATCTCTCTACCAAAAATTCCCGCGACGTCAAATTCAGCCACCTCATTCAGTGGTAGATAGAAAACACTACCCTGCAGCGTCAAACTGTAGAGCTTTGTGAGCTCCCAAGTCTGCTCTCCGATCACGATTAGCCTGGATCGTAGACTAAATCTCTCGGTGACAGAAGTTCAGCATGGTTGTTGCTGCTAGGTAAATGATAGATACTTTTTAGAACGGATAAGGGGATCAATAATTGCGAGCTGTCATTTTATGCGAGGATTAGAAGATTTTGAACTGGATACCAAGCATTTTGCTGGACTCCAAAATCGCAGAACAGCACATGAGTACGAACAGGTATAAAAGCAAACTCATCACGTCGAAGGTCTTCAGCAGCTCATCTGTTTAACACTTTCCCTCCAACTTGAACGTCTACTTCGCAAGTCAATATGCATTTCAACTCAGGCATCACCGTCCTCGCCACATTGTTGGCATTCGCACAAAGCGCCAGCTGTGCCACGACCGGCACGACCGCCACTGATTTGACCTCCAGCCAGGTGGTTACGAGCATCCAAAGTGTAACAAAGATTTCCGCCAGCCTCAACGTTTCGGTAAGCGCCGTTAGCACGAAAACCACTGCAGCCGATATGGCGACAATTGCTACGGTGTGTTTTTTATTGGTCTTTGCAAAATCTTTTTTTCTGACCTGGCTGTTCTCTCTAGAGTGTAACCACCGGGTTCACCAGCATTGTCAGCGACGTTACTATGGCGGTGACGATGATAAATGGAGCCAATCCATTTGGAGAACACGGTGCTGACCTTGTAGTTGACGCGCTGCTCACGGTGAGGATTCAATATTCAACATTCAGTCCCTACTGTCTAGCTGCAGACAAATTGCTGATAGTTCGATAATTCTCAAATAAAACACTACAGTTCATCAAGATTCACCAGGACCTTTTGTCCACTGTCCTCGGGAAGCATACTATTTTTGCGCAGTTCGCCCTAACTGCGCCCATTGTCGCCGTTCTCAGTACCCTCGAGTCTGGAATTGACGTTAGTACAATGAACCTCTGATTTTCCATCCTACCTGACGGATTCATGTTCTAGGCCTTTGCGACTGCGCTGATTCTGCTGATTCCATCCAAGAAACATACGGCGAAGGAAGGCTTCGCCAGTTTGGATGTATCTGTCAAGAATACCATCAAATCATACAGTCAATTTTGCATTCCCAGCATCTTTTGGCCTACCATCAAACCTATCTGTGTATAAACTACATCCCGCTCTGGGAGACAGATTCGGATCTTGACCATGCATCGGCCCGGCTTGTTCTGATCAATACATATACTCAACCATAACTTGTAGCAATTTCCTAGATCTCTTCGAGTACACATGCGTTTATAACTTCAATATAACCGTTACATCCTACTTCTCTATATAGGCTCGTGCCACTGGATCTACGCCGAGAGTTGTCAAAGCTTCAAGCGCTACTAAGCGCTCATTTTTAGCGCTGCATAATAATGTCAATGATTGCGTAATGGTATACTTATTCCAAGTATATTCACGTGACAGTGGTGACCGAGCGACGACGACGAGCGCCGACTTTCGGACTTGGATCTTGACTTCGACCATCGTGGCGACCATCGACGAAAACAACATTCTAGAGGCTGTCGCTGGCAGCGCCTACCAGAAGCTTTGATCTTGCGGGATGGACAAGTTCGCAACGTTAGAGCCTGTCAAGCTCTACTCGTCTGCAGCGTCGACCGGCGCCCGCTTTCTTTCTCGCGCGACGGGCCAGAAAACAGTCGATCCAGCACCACCTCTTGTCGGTCGGTTACCCTCGGCTCTTCATCTGCTGATACTCTCTTACCTCCCAGTACCCGATATCCCTTCGTACAGCAGATGCTGTCGCGCAACGGCCGCCTTTGTCAAAAATGAGGCCATCTGGGACAAGCGATGGAAGATCCTGGGCATCGACGCTGACCCCGCGATGAAGAAGGTGCTCGACGTGCTAGAGCGCAAGTCGAACGACAGAGCGGTGGTGTCGCGCGCAGCGGCGCCTCCGATCATCCCAGTCGATGACGAGTTTGGGGACTTTACGACCGCCGACGTTTTCGATCAGCCACCTCCGGATGAGATGGGCGATTTTGTCGGCGCATTTCAGGATGTAGCCATGGCCTCTCCTTTATTTCCACAACCACCGCCGAAGGACACCTCTCGAACGAAATACACTCGCGTACATACCCTTCTCAAACCTCTCACCCGTCTTCTGACGTCGCCTCCCCATGTCATTCTCTCGGATATCGCCTCTGAAGTCAAATCTTCGCTGTACAACGAAGCCAAAACGCTACAACTTCTCTCTCGCTTCCTGTCACCCAAGATACAACCAGTACGACAATGGGAATCTCTATTCGTGTCACTCCGCACAGCGATGGATCGTTTCGATGCAACGCTCCTGGCCGCATTTGATGTCGCAGACAGCAAAGGCGATGAGGCGCAGATGCGGGAAGCAGCAGAGTCGAGTTGGGAAGTATGGGATGCGAGCAGTGGAGACTGGGAGATGGGAAAAGTGTGGGCGGAGAAACGGGAGATTTTCTATCAGCAAGATCAGTGGAGGGCGTTGGACAACTTTACGTGAGTACACACCGTGCTGATTTACCACATGCTTATATTCGTCATACAGATCTGAAGGCCAGCTAGATTTCGATGCTATGGACGAATTCATGGACGTGATCCTCGGAGCCATACGCGAGCATGGTGCCAGAGCTGTCCGGGTCTTCCCACCTGCATCACAGGTGCTCATCCAGTTCGCCGACCGACTGGCAATAGAAGTCGTTGGGGAATATATCACGACTCTCCTGGCGCATGCGCGTGAAATATCCAATGATACCTACTTGAAGTCTACCGCGGCATCGTTTAGGGTGGCATGGAAAATGGTCGATGCCATCATGGACGTAGCAAATCAGCGGAAGGACTCGGATGTCGATACACATAAAGCGGAGGATGTTGTGTGCGACTTTTCCGTGCTCAATAGTCATTGTGCGCGACTAACACAATTTGATAGGTATCGCATGTTCGAAGCTAACATGGACGAGTACCTAGACGAAGAAGTCGAATCCGTGAAACTGGCATTCGACGCTATCTGCAAAGGTTGGGACCGGGAGGTGAGCAACACTCCTGTTTGCCTTGACCCTCACTCAGCTTGTATCCAGGCCTCGGCATCAACGCCTACCGCCGCCGATGGCACGCGCCAATTCATCTCCTCGCAAAACCCCGCCCTGCTCAAACGCAACGTCCTCGCCTCCTTCACCAATATCCTCCTGCTCCCAGTCACCATTGTTCCCCGCACAGTGGGCGTCGTCGGTGGGGCGCTGATGACCGGCGCTCCGCCGCGGTGCAGGGCATCCAGATGCTGAATCCGCAGCGCTGGGTCACTGGGGCGGGTGGTACCGCGGGCGCGGCCCGGCCTAATGGGTACTCGAAAAACTTCCAGGAGAGTGCGTTGTTTGAGGAGGAAGAAGAGGATTACGTTCCGACGCTGAATGGGGCACGGGCTAAGAAATCCGGTGCGTCCACCATCTTGGCTTCCTACCGGGCCAGATCACACTCACCGTGTCTCCAGTCTCCCTTTCGCAGCTCGAGCTCACGTCCCCGACGCCCCTCATTGCGCCGTCAGGCGTCACGCCCTCCACCGCCGGCAGCACGACCTCGAACGACACGCGCCAGCTCGACCTGTTGCTCTCCCTCGATGTCGCGTTGGAAATTATCCACGCGGACCGCGAGTCGCTGAAGCGCGTGGAGACGTTCGCCGGGTACCCTGGACACTACGGGCACCGCGTGCGCGACACCATCGAGGAGCTGTTTATATGATGTTGCAGGCGCTTGGGGACCAGCATGTGTCGAGGGGATTCGCCAAGTGAGTCTCTTTTCGATTTGCGATGGACAGGATTAATTTCTGTTTGTGATGATGATAGGGCTACGGAACAAATGAGGAATAAGCCGGAGAGCACTCCGATACGGCCAATGTTGCACCGTTGGTGCAGTTCTTCGAGCTGGTCCACATTGGTGACACCATCCAGTCGATTACGCAGGTGTACTTTGACAAGGAATTGGTAAGGAAGTCCTTTGGTGAGATTTATTGATTGCTGACGAATACCATTAGGCCCCCATATCGATAAACAGATTTTTTGAACGCTGTTGTAAGAGAAAAGAAGCGATTCGAAAATTCGCTAGATGATTCGGTAGCGACGGGCTGAATGCTGGTACCGAAGTCCTAATGAACCAGGTAAATTTCCTTTTGATCTTATTCCTATGTCGTTGAATTGATGAAATGCGATGGCGATTGTTAGGTGGAGCACATCATTCTCACTCTCACGAAGCCAAGGGAATACTACCCTCCCGAAGACACCCCGCTTGAGCTAGGGCCAACGAAAGGGTGTCAAGAAGCGATTCGATGCCTGGAGAACCATTGTAAGCTGTTGAAAGGGAGCACGAGCAAGGAGGTTTTGGAGGTGTTCTATCAGGAGGTGGGTTGCGGCTGATCGGGTACGTCTATATTTCCATTCGCCCTTTTCGTATACTAGAGAATGATGTGGACGCGCGCAATGATAGAATTCTGCAAAGCATATCAAACGTCAGATTATCTCCTTGACGGGCGGATCCAAGTCATAGCGGACTTGAATGCATATAACGCATTCATTGCATCCTTAAAGGTATCTTCTGTTCCTTTTTATACTTAAGGCAAGAATTAACTCGCCATGTAGATATCGGCTATCTCAGCCGACTTTGCGCATCTTAGGATGCTAGGACATGTTTACGTTGTCGAAGATGCGAAAGACTTAGCGCAGATTGTGAAGGACGTCGCACGATATGGTGGGGCTTATAGACCTGAGGTTAGTCATCTTTGCGTTCATGTTATTCTTTGCTTATCATTCTGAATTTCTAACAGGACATCTATGAATTCATTCAAAGACGCTCGGACTGGAAGAAGATAGAGAAGATCGTTGATAAAACGATGTACAACCTCAGCTTCAAAGAGGATTGTGTCATTTGCTAAGATCGAATTCGGACGCTACATGTGCTGTAGAGATATAATCCTTTGTACATTTGCATCCTTCGAACGCTTTCGCTGATATGTTGTACAACTAATCTAGCTTACAAGATCTTCCGAGTCTTTCTCTCTTTGCTCTCTTTGGTCCGCGTATTCCGCTCAAGACCCGAGGAACGTTAAGCCAGCCCTGCGTAAAGGGTCTCCTCAAAGGCAGTGAATGCTTCAGATTCTCGGATCGCGGCTGCCACTAACTGTGCCATTTAGCTGTGTCCCATATACACCGGCAAGGCCAGTCGTAGGATCCATGAAAAAGTAAGTGCCAGCCCATCCTGACCCTATGTCATCCGGGGGATTAAGAACATGTTCATCATCCAGCAAAGGATCGCCACTTACAGAAGGCGGATCCTTTCTTCCTGCGACCAGGCGCATCTACAGAGGAGACGGCGAGAGCAGTACTCCACGAGTTTCCTTTCGTTGGCGCAGAGGCCGTAAACAAGTCGAGATTTTTGACGCCTGCTTCGGTTGATGTGCCAACGAACAAACTCTGGACGCTTTCGAGGCTGAGGATGGGTTTGTTGCTTTACC
>JACGCK010000218.1:0-73139 GCA_014925825.1 Pholiota molesta
AGAACGCTTACGGACATGTTTGTAATGATGCGATCATGTCCGCTTATATGCCGGATAGGGTGGGAACCTTAGGTGTGCATGCACCTAAGGTTCCCACAGTAACCGGCTTATTAGCGGGTTAGATCAGTACACTACAAACCTACTAATAAGCAGCTAAAAGTCCGTTTTCCCTTACCCGTGAAGAATTCCTTCGTTAATTCTTGGACTTAGCTGCAAGACACCCTCGTCGGCCATTCCCACACCTCCGGCTATGTGCCACCATGCCTTTTTAGGCTCCCGGCGTCATTGCGGCATGGGCGCATTGCCTATTTAGGCTGCGCGCACCGCCGCCTGATACCTCCCGCCCTCCTGGATGATAGGATAGAGAATGGGCTCTAGCTCAGTCAGTTCCCCTCCGCTCCTTTCGATTTTTGGCATATGGATAGATATAGTATGTCTGAGCTTGTACCTAGTATTTTAAATGGTATATATTAGGATTTAACTGCCAAAAAAGCGGTTTCTCATAGAGCAGGAGGAGGAGCAGTGATGGGTATAGGTCTTAACCCTCTATGGACATGTCTATTGAGAAAGGACAACATATATACTAATACATACTGTTATATGAGTGATTATGCGAAGCTATAGGCCTTAAATTAGTGATGGAAGCAACCTTATGAGGAGATCTATAGGGAAAGTGAAATATGACATTGAAAAGATACTTTGCAATGCCCTTCTTGTCTATATAATCGTTGTATAGTATGTAGGATAGCTATGTTATTTTGGATATATAGCTAGAGAGCCATAGATAGAGTATATCACCTTCTATAAAGGCATCTAGCTGGGAACAAATGGGCATATATCTGAGTACCAAGGGGAAAAGAAAACCTAATCTCTTTGTATTATAGCTCTCCTAGATGATATTTACCCATTCCTTGCTCGATAATAGAGCTAGAAGGAGTGGAACATATAGATATGACCACCTAAGGGGCCTATGCATGCAGGTACATGCATCTATGGTCTAAAAAATTATTTCTGGAGGTATAACAGCGCTACGTGGTGCTATACGATACACAGATCTATTTTGGAACGTTTAATCGGTACCCTACAGTGTTAAATGGATGGTAAAGCAGTGAAGGATGTCTGGCACGCATAAATAACGTATTCTGCCTATAACATAGCGGGGGAACCGTCTAAAATGACGATACTCTAGGGCATAATAGCCCTCATTAATACCTACAAAATGAGATACGCCGGAAGGAAATCGGGCCATGGGTTGAGGTGCTATAGTGAATTAAGCTGATAAGACATCTTTTTAGAAAGATCCAAATATAGGCGCATAACTGTGGCTCAAGTGGCCGTGATCTAATTCGATGTTCCAGCTATTAATTTCACTATAGCACCTCAACCCATGGCCCGATTTCCTTCCGGCGTATCTCATTTTGTAGGTATTAATGAGGGCTATTATGCCCTAGAGTATCGTCATTTTAGACGGTTCCCCCGCTATGTTATAGGCAGAATACGTTATTTATGCGTGCCAGACATCCTTCACTGCTTTACCATCCATTTAACACTGTAGGGTACCGATTAAACGTTCCAAAATAGATCTGTGTATCGTATAGCACCACGTAGCGCTGTTATACCTCCAGAAATAATTTTTTAGACCATAGATGCATGTACCTGCATGCATAGGCCCCTTAGGTGGTCATATCTATATGTTCCACTCCTTCTAGCTCTATTATCGAGCAAGGAATGGGTAAATATCATCTAGGAGAGCTATAATACAAAGAGATTAGGTTTTCTTTTCCCCTTGGTACTCAGATATATGCCCATTTGTTCCCAGCTAGATGCCTTTATAGAAGGTGATATACTCTATCTATGGCTCTCTAGCTATATATCCAAAATAACATAGCTATCCTACATACTATACAACGATTATATAGACAAGAAGGGCATTGCAAAGTATCTTTTCAATGTCATATTTCACTTTCCCTATAGATCTCCTCATAAGGTTGCTTCCATCACTAATTTAAGGCCTATAGCTTCGCATAATCACTCATATAACAGTATGTATTAGTATATATGTTGTCCTTTCTCAATAGACATGTCCATAGAGGGTTAAGACCTATACCCATCACTGCTCCTCCTCCTGCTCTATGAGAAACCGCTTTTTTGGCAGTTAAATCCTAATATATACCATTTAAAATACTAGGTACAAGCTCAGACATACTATATCTATCCATATGCCAAAAATCGAAAGGAGCGGAGGGGAACTGACTGAGCTAGAGCCCATTCTCTATCCTATCATCCAGGAGGGCGGGAGGTATCAGGCGGCGGTGCGCGCAGCCTAAATAGGCAATGCGCCCATGCCGCAATGACGCCGGGAGCCTAAAAAGGCATGGTGGCACATAGCCGGAGGTGTGGGAATGGCCGACGAGGGTGTCTTGCAGCTAAGTCCAAGAATTAACGAAGGAATTCTTCACGGGTAAGGGAAAACGGACTTTTAGCTGCTTATTAGTAGGTTTGTAGTGTACTGATCTAACCCGCTAATAAGCCGGTTACTGTGGGAACCTTAGGTGGTGCATGCTACATACATCATCAGAAATACACACATGCACAAATATTTTGAATGGTGTGCAGATCGGGTTCTATACTTAGATTATACTAGCCAGCACCAGCCACGCACCACTGACCGCCGGCGCCTCGCGACGCGAGCCAGTGCGGCCTGCAACAGCCTGCCGCCCCTCTGCTTGCTTCCTCCGCCACGACGTCAATCACAAACGCATACGCACCCGAGGCCAAGAGAGCCTGCGAAGGAATCTGAGAAAACGGATACGTAAGGAAACCACATCGTACGCAATCATTGGCTATGTATCTGGAAATGGAAACTCCAACTGACAGCGTCCCCGGGGCACGGGCTGCCCCTGTACGACCAGCATTGCCAGCTCGTTCAATTGACGTTCTGGCGACTGAAAACCAAGCGCAATATATGAGTGAATGAATAAGTGAGTGAATATCCCTTCCTGTGCGCTTTCCCAGTTGACAGCGTCGATGATCGCTCGAACAAACATGCAGCCAGTTTGAGTGAATGTGCTGCTACATACACGGCTCATTCATCGAATCTGCAGAATTTAGTGTCATACTGGTAATACCTGGATGCGTTCAGATGGAAATTTCTCATCCTGTTGGGGGTGAATGTGTCGCGCAGGCACCAAGCCAGGATGAATCCCCGTTTGGAGTAGATATGGAAAGATATTATTGTCTTGCCCGTAGGGCGTCGTATGGACTCTGCCGTGCTCGCCGCGGCTTTGTTATACTTTATCGGCATTTGGTACATAGGCGACACTGATATTTGAACAGTAAGTTGACCACCATTTACATTACTTTACGAGTTCAGAAAGGTTGTCGTCAAGATAAAGGTAAATGGCAAGATAAAAGAAGGCCATGTCGGTCGATATTCGGTCGATATCTAGATCTGGATCATTCTCTGCCACTTGAGCTTGCTGGATCTAATCAAGCTACCGAGGAGTGAGAAAAGCAATTTTTGGAAGTATTCGGATGTATCTTTGGAATCGATCAACCCGATCAGGTCACGGTAGGACTTGAGAATATGGCATGGCAGAACACGCGTTGACATGGACGGCTGTGGTAGGATAAATGCCGAAATATTCAAGAATAGATACAATGGAAAGTACCAAGAAAGCACTCCCATTCGTTTACTTTGGTCACCGCTGATGTAAAACCAGCGATATATTTGAAAGCTTGGTCCACGGCTTCTACTTCTTATGATCATGGCTCACAGATGCTAATGGGGCAGTGCGTCTCCATGTTAGTCTTATAAATTAGAATCCATTCCATCGGGATCCATGACTGATTTTGATGAAAGCATGATACGATTCCATACCTCTGCCCTTACTTATACAAGAACACAACAGGGCGAAGATATCTGAACACCGCGATAGCTTTTATCATCCAATACTGTTCTCATTCCTCACAAAATGTCTGCTACCAACGAAGATATGGACCCAGTCTTTTGGTAGAGTATCTTTCGTCTGAGGTTCAATTGACATAACTTCTAATATCTTTTTAAAGGATAGGTCCAATAGTGAGCTTACAATTTTCTTTCATACTTACCAAACGACGTTAACTTTATTCGCTAGTTTATAGGCTGTATGCTCGACTGGCTTTTAATGGGAACAGTCATCGTGCAGACATGTACGCTGAAAAATCAGAATTCGTGTAATAAGTTCGAATATTGATTGATTTCGCTCCAGTTTACTTCCATCTCCGCCGTTCTAGAGACAGGAATGCTATCCGAGTACTAGGTATGGAAACTTATTATTCAGTCTTCTTCACCATTGTGATCCGTCTTTCAATATTTAGTATATGCAATCGTGATCCTGGATAGCATACAAACTGCATTCACTACCCACAATGCCTGGTGGTTGAATGTAGTTACTTTCGGCCAGGATTTAAGACCTGTGTGGAGTGCATCCACTATCCCGGGAACAGCAGGCTTGAGTAAGAAGATTTCAAGATTTCTGATGATTATCTGAGTAATGTGGCATAATTTGTACAGCGTCGGCTATGGTACAAATATTTTATGCATGGTGAGTACAGCTATTTGCCATATTTTATGATATTTACGGAAATTTATTGCAGGAGAATTTACAAACTATCCCAAAGCAGATCTTACATGCATGGATTTGCTATTGTGATTGTGTTAGTGAGTGCCACTGATGAATCCCTTCTTGAATACAGATCTAAGTTCTAACATTACAATGCTGGGATTCGTAGATGGCTCTTGCTCAGTGTGCTGCTTCGTTCGTGTCCTCAAGTGCGGTAGGGAACAAATACTTTTCGCATTAATACATGTAGACTAACCTCTAGAAAGATTGGAATCACGGATCTCGTAGAATTCGAAACAAAGTTAATGCATCTATACCCAGCAATCAGTGTAAATATATTCCTCTATATATGTCTGTTCTAATTACCTTCTGATATTTGGTGAGCTTAGTCCTGGTTAGGGATAAGCTTTTGTAACGATATAACAATCTCGGCGTGTATGATATTCATTGTACGTTATATGTGTTCAGTTGATTCCGAACCATTGAATACTAACAAACTATTTTTCAAAGCTATCCGGGGCAAAGATGAACGTGACGAAGACATCCCGAACCAATAAGTTGCTGGACAAATTAATTATTCATGCAATTCAAACCGGAACTGTCACTGCAGTATGTGCCGGAATCAATCTTCTTCTTTTCCTTCGATTTTCGAAAGCGTTTTATTACATTGCGCCGTAAGTACGGAGTCTTTTCTTGAAGTCATATAGAACTAACTATATGACGACGCTAGAGGAATGATCGCTGGGAAATTGTAGGTGTCGTTCCATTCACTTGAGCTGATGATAATGCATCACTGAATGATCTAATGCAGATACACGAACAGCTTGCTATCAACCCTCAATTCACGGGATATGGGGGAAAGCAGGTCTGTGATGAGTGATAGAGACACCATTAGCATGCGAGTCCACGTATCTCGAATGACCGAGAGGGTGGAAGACTTGAATTTCCGCACCAGTCTTCCACAGGATGACTGGATGAATCAGACAGGTTCAGATTCGCCGCAGAAAAAGCCGGAAGAGATTTGAAGGTAGTTTTTTGACACTTGTATCCAGTTTCTCTCTATCGAAGCGGAGGCATTTAATTTGGCTATTCTTTATAAATTCAAATCTCTTCTACCTAGGACCGACTGAATTTTTCGGGCATCGAATTGTGCCAGTGGTGAGCAAGGACTGACGCCTGTAGCCGTCACTTGGTCGACACGATGCGTCCATCTTCCTGGCTTCCTCGTTAAAGAAAAAAGTCGATCTAGAAAAGCTTGCTCCCAGAGACCAGACTCTCCAGAGCTTTTGCTACTTTCATGAGCGAGCGCCGCGGATGGGCAGGGCAGGGATCATTGATGCGTCCAATTTCCAAAATAGGAGGACATTAGTACAGAGGCGCGTCCGCGGGCTACTATTCGTCATGGAAAAAGGGCCAATGTTCTAACAGCCTCGCGATGTCGAGCACGGTTGCACTAGTTGCGCAATGCGTACCGTAACCCATCGCGCGCACCTTGAAGCTTGAAGCTTGTCGCCAACTTGTCGCGTTCGTGTCGTCCATGCCGTGTGCGCACAAGACTGCACGTGTCTTACAGGTTATTTGATTCAATGTCCCTAAGCCATGTCGAGTCTCGACATCTAAGTAACATCGCATCCATCCGCTGTGAAGCAGTCAACATGATCCCGAAAGACTTCAAAGACTGCCTCAATCAACGCCTGAGAGCCAAGACTGCCCCGCATAGACGCACAGGTGAGTACTTGGGGTGAATCACCACAAGTTGTGCTGTTGACGAATAGTTTGAAACCACTATCTCCTGTGTTTCGTCTACTTTATAGCCTCAGATGACATCCTGCCCTCGATAACGGCGCGTGTACTGTCGGTGCGCGAATGAAGAGCAGGGTGGGCTGCGGGGCGTCAATCCAACCGCGATTTCATGGCTAACGACTCATCGTCCAGCATCGCTAGCTCCAAAGACGCTAAAGCGCTGTGCCTCGTGAGGTGGGAATGCCGGAACGCCCATGCCACGTAGTGTCGGTGAGTTTGGTGTTCAAGAGGAAATCGACAAGGTTCTTACTTGTTTTCCGTCAGACATCGCATTATCTCCGACTAGGCGCAGCCACCCGCGCCGTGTGTTGATCTGTCGAGTGCCATGTCGCCCCTTCGCTTTTGCGTCTCCATCTGCGCCTTGCAGAAAGTATGACGACGGAATAAAGGCGACAGGAGCGAAGGCGGCTTTGCACCGGGATAGAAGGAATAGTGCGCACTCGCCTGGGATCTCCACCTGCGTCAGCACGACCACGTCCAGATGGTCCACTTGCCATCCAGCGCCGTCGGCTGTTATCGATCAGCCAGCACGCATCTCGTCACACCTCCGACCAGTGGCGATAGAAAGTTGGTGCAAACATGGCCAGAGTCTGGTCATTTATCGTTGCTTCCCTCCTGTCCTGCTCCTCCACCTAGCACCAATGTGATCCACTTTTTTCTCCGCCGGCTTTCCTACCGGACTCATCGAGCTTCGCCAGCGCCCTGCAACCTTTGCGTAGCCTTACGCCTCGCAGTTACAAATCAATCATGAGTACCTCCCATGAACTTATTCGACAACCAAACTTCCTTTATTCCTACCTCTACCACATTGCTCGCCCATGTTAGCATGAGTATCATCATGCGCACGTCGATACCCACCATGTTGACTCTTGATATGCACGATATTCTTTTCTATGCCGTCGTCCCAAATTTATCCAAAATTTCAAGTATGTCGTCGATGACTCGTTTGCTCATATACCGCATGCGCCGTTGCCTCCGCGACCCATGTCAGCGAAGACGAATGCAGTGGATTTGCCCAAAAGGACGCATTCAAGGCGTAAGCTCCGTCTCTGAATAATGCAACGCACATGCTCATAAAATGAATATATTTTGGTTTACGGTGGGTCGCATACTGCGATCGACATCCACAAATGGGTGCAAATGAGAGTTAAACGTTAAACGCCCACACAGCCTTACTTTGCACATCTGGGCCGGTTTACCTTGGTCCATTCCAAGTCCATCCAGCATATACCAAATAGGTGTTGTATCGACATCTGCACAACTATATGCTATATGCTATCACCTAAAGGCTAAAAGGCCGAGATCTCGGCGCTCATGCCTTCGTCAAGTAGGACAAGATCATGGATCGATCTCAGATTTCGGCGAGAATGTTCTCACCACATATTAAAATAGACGCCCACAAGTATCTCCAAAGCGAACTTCGAACGACGCCCACAGCGGCCATGGATTCAGCCATAATCCGATCACCTTCTTTCATCAAGAAGTTTCTCGTCCATATGCCTCATTTTTGTGAAATATACTTGAAGCTTGCAGTTATGGGGAATCAGGGTTGAGATGTATAAGTGGAAAGTCAGTGTTTTTGGATAATCGAGACAGGATTCATCGCTAGTTAGCAATAAATCACAGGTGCGTGCGCAGAGAGACTATACACATCGCACTTCAATGACGACGAAATTCGGATGTATAGGATGACGTCCTATAACAATCCTGATACCACCAAAGAAAAGTTTGCTTATCCCTTGGATCAGAATCTATACCAACCAACTGAGGAGGAGAAGTCGTTCTTCAAGCTACTCACAGGTATAAATGACGATGAAGATCTCAAACAGCACATCATTACCGTTCAAACAAAAGCATATAAGGTACTTTTCTCCTTTTTTCAATGATATCGTCGCTGAGGAAATCTAGATATTTCCATATCCCACAATCCGACGTTTTATCTTCATGAAGTAAGTTTTCCTTCCGCTTGTCTCTTCGTATATCTAATGCCTTGTGTCAGACTTAAAGTAACTGAGCTTCCCGGATATGACCGTTTGTTACCTCTCGTGCGCAAAAATCCAAACGCTCTTCTACTGGACGTTGGGTGCGGATGTGAGTCCCATTTTTATGTTGCAATTTTGATCTTGATTCTAAGATGCCATCACCTAGTCGGTCATGACACGAGAAAGATTGTACTGGATGGTTTCCCGGTCAAAAATGTTATTGCTTCAGATATTTCTCATGGCAAGCACTCATCTCGAAAATTCATAAGCCGTCGTCCTGATACTTTGTACTTCCCTAGATTTTTGGGACCTGGGCCATGAGCTGTTTCGGTCGACTCAAGAGACATTCCCGGTAACCTTCATCGAAGGAGATATTTTTGATAAAATTTTCTTGGCGGAAAACAAGCCAGTATACGCAGCTGAAGACCTTCAATCTCCCCTTACCCTGTCCTCGGTCACCTCTCTGAGTTCCTTACACGGTCGTCTCTCTGTCATTGCTGCGATAGCATTGTTTCATGTATTTGACGAAGAACAGCAACGCCAACTTGCACATCGGCTTGGTGCTCTGCTATCCCCTCAGTCTGGCTCCATGATATTTGGATGGCAGACGGGCTCAGCTGTCAAGAAGATGGAAACAAGGCTATGGGCGCATATGTTTTGTCAGTCCCCCGAATCATGGCGCAATATATGGGATGGCGAAGTGTTTGAAAACGGCACGGTAAAAGTTGATATCATTCTAAAGCATGTTCCGGAGGCTCCACAGGATATGGAGCTTGACGGAATTTTTTGGTGTGTTACCAGACTGTAGATAACATTACTTCGAGGGTAATTTTTAGTACCTTTCAAGGTAACTATGTGAATTACAGATACTTGTTGCAAATGCTTCTTTTGCCTGTCGCTATCACTCACTTATTCTTCGTTGCTTATTATCTTATGTTCTGTGCTAGAAAGTAAATACCTGTCAAACTGACTCTACTGGTTAGACCGGGGATTGGCTTTTGAGTGTCGATGGACTTGGAATGGACATACAGCGGCATAGGTTAAGGACAATCCTGGACTCACGACATTACACAAGATGCTCCGAGGGGTATCTGAGTTTAACGACGAAGCAGTTGATCGATGTATTAAATATTAAATCCAGGTCAATTGAAAGTTGGAGATAGTTTGTGCAAGCGCTAGAGATCATGTATAACCACTGTAAATAATTCGCTATAGAAAAATACAAAACCAGTGATAAGTATCAACAACATTGAAGCCCGAAGAGGATAATCAATAAAAAATAGGCACCACATCAGATCATTACAACAAAAAAGTAAAGCCCTCAAGAGCAAGGACAGAGATACAAGCAAAGACAGTGGCGAAGGCCGATGTACCGGCCGAAATAGCACCACTCTTCCCAGCTTCTGGAGCCTTCGTCGTTGAAGCCTGGGTCACGGCGGAAGGAACGGGGGTGGTGGTGACCTTGCCGCTCGCTTCATCCAGTGCGAAGGGCTGGTTCCAGAGGATGTAGGGCTCGCCCATGAACGTGGCCTCCCCCTGCTTTAGGAATGATACATACTTCTCGCCGACATCTCCATACACCGAGCCAACGGCCGCGATATTGGGGTAGAGCTCCTCAACGTATTTAGCCTCACCCGAGGCAGCGGCGGAGAGCGTGAGCGCGAAATCGAGCGCGGTCTTGATGGTCGCTCCCGCCGTGGTAGTCTTGTTCCATACCGTGGAAGTCGGATCGACGTATTTCGCAATGCGCGCGTTGGTCTGATGATCAAATGACCGGAAAGAAAAACGATAATCGATTCCGTCAATGAGTGGCCCACATGGGAAGAATAAGTAGAATGGCACTCACGATCATGGCGGCTAGATTGTAGGAGTGGTAGTGATATGGGCGCGTGCGAACTGCCTCGAGAGGCTATGAACGTTCGAAATTCAAATTAGCTTTTTGAAGCTCCTATCATATTCTGGAGGAATAAAAGTACTCACCTGCTCGCCACTGGCCGTAATTTGCGCCAGGTAGAGGGTATTGAAATATGTGTCGGTAGCATTTTTGGCGCCAGCATTGTCGTTCACCAACACTTTAAGCGCCGCTAGCTGATTATAATAGAAAGTGCCGTGATTGCTGACGTATATTGAAAGTTATTTAACGTTGAATGTTTAGGAGAGGAGAAAAAATCCTTACTTAGCAGCGAGAGCCTCCTGCACGGCGATATCTGCCGTCTCGAGCCAATTCACGTACTGAGTTGTCCAGGCGATCAGTTGGTTGTCGAGATCGCTTGTCCATAGGGTGCTGCCGCCTTTGCGCAAAAGAAGGACGGCTGACGTGACTTTTGCCATGGCTTTGAGGTCGCTGATAAAATGATGTAGATGAGTTTGTTTAACAACATATCATAGGAGAATAGAGTTCTTACAGAATACCGGTATGACTACCTACTTGACCTGTAGGACCTCTTTGCATTTGTCCGTAGGCGAGGTTGGGATTCATCTTTGTGGCATCATCCAAGAACCAAGCCTGAATGAAGCGGACTTTGCTCGGGTTTTAGCCCTACAAGAATGAAAGGGAAATCAGGTAAGACTCACCGGCGTTGCTCTCGAAAGTAGCTTTGGAGTCACCAGTGGCGAAGGTCCATGCGAGGGTATTGTAGAACACGGCCTCAGATAGATTCTGGAATGCTCCAACATCATTGACGAGCCGGCCATCAGGGTTGAATTGTCCGTCGCGATTCACGTAGGGGCAGGTAACCCAGACTCGAAGCGTAACCTAGTGTCAGATAGACGGCGTCTGGCACTGGCGATTGTATGCTCACTTTGCTCGGGGGTCAGCTCAGTGGTATTTCCAACGTTGCTGCAGTCAGGCCACCAGCTAAGCACGCAGGGGACACTTAGATTGATTTAAGAAAAGGCCATGGAATCGTACTAAGGGGCCCAACTCATATAATCATGTTTGTTTCCCGATGGTGGGGTAACAGCCTTGTCCATAACGCCTAGGGTGAAATAAACGAATTTTAGAGCGGTGACAACATGAATCGAATATAATAAACACTCACTCCAAGGGCCGCCAACCGTCAATAAGCTCGCCCAAGCTGTTATACTTGCTTGCGCTTGTTCTGTGTTGTCTCCAAAATTTTTAGCTAGGATATAGTTAGGATCAACAAAGTCATTGGCGTATGCCGTGAATGAAACTTGGGCCACAGCGGTAGAAATTACAGAAAGGATGGTAGTGCATTGAATGAGTGTGGGGCGCATGGTGAGCATGTGTGCATAGAGGAACTAGAGATGATGGGTGGTTTAAAGATAAATTTTGGCCGTTTCGTTCAACACGGCGACAAATGGGCTTGATGGCGGGTGCCAAGGCTGTTAAATTGCAGGGATGCAAAGAGGAACGAATGCAACCTGGTCAGCACATGTTTTTCTTATGGTCGGCCTCAAAACGCCTTGACATTGTACATCTTATCACCGACTGTGACGGTGTTTCATTGCATTAAATGAAACATTCAAGTACTTACTATGTCACATGAGCTCTTCCGCCCTCGTATCTTGCGTCTTGTGTTGATTTCTCAGTGCATAAGTTCGTAAAATAAGGTAGTCCAAGACATCTCAACTTCGAGCGCTTAAGTTTTGAATGTATGATGTTCTCCACAAGAGAAATTTGGCATCGTTGTTCACAAGCATTATTAATATTACCGGATCAACGTGTCACATGTCACAAGTTGTCAACAAGTTGCCGAAAATAGTAGTGGCTGACAAATTTAAACTTATCCATTTATTCATCGATCGTCCGTTGATCGTCCGCATTCGTAAGTTCAAATTTGAATCCGACGTTCAACGTTCAACGTTCTTGACAGTATCAATTAGCACAAGTCCCAGCGCGACCTCTCGACTCCGATGCAATTCTTGGAGCTATCGTGTCATAACTCAAGCTCAAGATACAAAGGCACTGCTGGCCCCAAAAAATTCAAATCGACTCGATCCTGTACAGCAATCTACTTACTCCTAGCAGCAACATAGTCATGCCCATCATGTATATTGTGCATGAAGGTGAGCCTCACCATTGAATTATTGAGGCTGACGGTTGGACGTCGTAGGTCGTCAAACGCAGCCTCCGTCCAAGTTCCAATGTATGTCGCCAGAGCTGAGTCATTATTAATACTTGCGTCTTGTACGATGTTGAGCGTTCAATATCAATAGCGAATAAAACACATCGAGTCCCTGCCCACAATGAAGCCAAAGGTTTTTTTTAACTAATAACAAGCAAAAAGCGCCAACCACAGCAAGGGCCAACCTAATCAAAAGTGGCCCATCACAGCAACCTCAAAGCATGGTCCGCTAAGCGCTTGATCATTTCGTGCCACTAGTAACGTAGTATCTTTATAAAACGGTGAGACTCATCACAGATTTATCCTTACCTTTTATTCCTACCTACCTACCAGGCATGCCTTCCGCTCTCCCTGTCCTGAATCTGCTCCAAAATGTTGATGGGCCGAATCCTATCGAACGCGAAGTCGATCGCTCAATCCTAATCGATGTTGCTCCAGACCGCGAAGAGTTCCTTACGAGTGCCACATCCATTGACGAAATAAGGCAAGTCATAAAGTTGCGCGTGCTTAATCCTTCACCTGGGTATGTCTCTCTCTCTCATTTACGCCTTCAACTAATTTCATGCGAAAAAGACACTGGTTAAACTATGTCCGAAGACAAGACAATGCGCGACTATTAGAAAATGCCACAGTTCCTTGTTCTGTCTTTGATGAACCTTCAGGCCCTGGTCCCAATCTACAGAATTCAATTTATGTCGTCGAACGCGTCCCAAATGCTCCGTCTTCTTCTTCTATTACCGACCGCGGTCATTCGGACGACCAAACGAGCTATGACATCTCGAGCACTTTAATTTTATTGAACCAAGCAGACGTGTTGGTCTCTCCGCGCGAACTAGGCGCGACTCATATGCTGGTGGTCCACGCCCTTACTTCTAATGTCAGTGCGAATACTCTATCCCGTGGTCGGTGCCGCCCACCATCTGTTCACGCCGAAGTTTTGGAGCTGCCGATCAACGATTTGATCTTCATCGCAAACGTTCCGAACTTGTGCTACGATACGAAAGAAGGATGCTACATCCCTATCCTGCCTCGCCGTCTACCCAAAGAGCTTCCGCGTGTCCTACTGCCTGTCCCTGACTTGAACACTTTCCCCGCACTCATACTGTATCTGCACACCCAAAACCAGGCGGCGCTATTCCGTGCACTCATTCCTGATTGGGCACGCGATGTTATGTACCCTTTGCCACAGTCCCAAAGACCGGCCGTCGACAGTGAGGATTTTGCGCCGTCCTCGCAATGCTGCGTCCCAATTGGACCTGGACCTCATAACGTCAAGATGTCCTTCGGTTTGGCTATGTGCACTAGTACTTCATCCACGTTTAAAGTAACTATCCCTCGCGCCAGGCTCGGTCGAGTGCGGACGGTTGATAGCGTTGGCGCTGAGGTCGCAGAAGCCTCTGCCAGCATCGAAAATACAAATTCTCCGGAAGAAGCTGTGCGTGCTATCGTCATGTCTCTAGACGGCTTCCGGGATAATTTGGAATACATTGGCTACTTCAAAAACGATCTCTGGGTTGAATTGACGGCCTATCGGCGCATCCTTCTCTCGGCTCTCTCTCACCAAGCTAGAGTTCGAACTTGATCCGACAAACCATAGATCTATCGGAAGGTTACAGCTCCGATGGTCAATTTCCATGTCGGTATACAATTCTATACGAATGTAATTTGTTTTATGCGCCTTCAGTGTAACATTAAACTTTATCAAAATAGAGCTTTCCCAGAGTACTTTAGTCTGAGGGCAGGTGTTGCATGATAGTTGTTATGCGGAAACGCCGGGAACAAGACGATATCTACACTGCCATAACCTGGTAACCAGTCCGTGTCTCGTCACGCTTACGAATTGTAGGATGAATACCTTAAAATGCCGGAAACGCAGAGCAATTTATGTATGTACACTGATTTCATATATCGATGTGTATCAGGGAGGATAATTAGTTTAAGACGTATCCATATTGACATCCTCATCATTAATGTGTTCCTCCTTTTTATCTTCCTCCTCATATCGAGCCGTGATATAACACCAGGCTCCGCGTTCATCATCCTTTGTAGGCGGCCCAAATACCCATTTCATTTTGGCAGGAAGATGATAGCTGCATCGGTAGTCACAGGAAGAGACTGAACACTTAAGCGTGATAAAGTCGGGTGTTGTTTTCAGAATATTGAAGATCCGAATGCGGTGGCAGGTAGGGCACTGGGGTACGATTGGTTCGCCCATCGGGCGCAGAATAGGATGGGTCCACTTGAAGGTGGTGTAGGAATCAGCCTGGTACTGGACGACATCTGTATGCGCTCCCAGGATTTGGTTATCTCGGAGGAGATGCTTCAGCGTCTTTCTATCGTAGATGAAGTGGTTGAGCCCGAGTTCGTTGAAGAACCTGAAGGTCAATGAGGGCAGCAAATTCGGTTGCGTAAATGCGAGTATGTTTCCGAACACCTTCCTAAGTATAGAGTTGGATGATATGAGAAATATGACGAAATAACTACTCACTCCTTCGCGAAAGCTTTCAGTTGCGATCCAGCACAGACAGTAAGGGCGCCACAGGACATGATACTCAAGATATTGTATGGGCTTCGTTGCAGAATTGTTTTGAAATCCGCCGGAAAAATAGTGTCAAAAAGCTGCGAAAATAGAAGTTAGATCTTCGAGGGTGAAACTAAAGAAGATATTTGCACCTCTTTGATAGGGACTTTGCCGCTGTTTCCTGGGTCAACGTGGAGATAACCATTTGTTGGATCTGAACGAGTGTTCAGAAATACCATGAACCTGGCGCAACTGTAAAAAGAAGAATTAGTATTGGGAGTAAAGAATGATCGAACACCACTTACTCCTGGAATTCTCCTTCCGTAAAGAACCTAATCAAGTCTCTGAGCCGGTTTTCAAAATCTTCGCAGCCCGACTCGTTTGAAAAATTGAAGTCGATATCGATGGAGACTAAATTTCCATTCATCCAGGGTACTAAATAGTGGTAAAGGGATGGTACCGGAGTCTCTGATGCCTTGATATCTTGGAGACAAATGGAAATTATGGCAAGAGGCGCAGTTATGATCTTTGGCCAGAATTCCCTTGTGCTTGTTTTGCTTAAGAGGGTGTGAGGCTAGTTTTATGTGAGCGCAGGTTGAGGAATACGAAAGGGAAACGCACATATGGATTTTTGGGTGTCTTCCGGAGGAAACATTTCGGACATATGAAATCAATATGTTCCCCTTCATCTCCTTTGCCCAGTACTACGCAATCGTCGCAGAGAGCACATACATTACACTCGGAGCAAAAGACGAGGTTTCCCCCATTCTTGCACCCGCTACACCGCTGAGACGAATTCAGTGAATGGGTCAGAAAAGTTGACTAAATGCGACTCACATCCATTTCATCCCTTTTCTCCGTCGAGATTGTCACATCTAAAGTATTTATTACGCTTTTCTGGCCAGAAAAAGCAACGATTCTTGAAAGCGAAGTGGATTGAACGGGGATCTTTGATGTTGAAGGCGTCGGTATTGGGCAAGAAGCAGAGGCGTCCACAGTTCCTGCATTGGACCGTCTGGAAGAGCGCCTAAGTCTGGCTGGGAGGGTGTTATTCGGAGGTTCAGAACAAGGCATTGACTCAAAGGTTCAAAGAGGATTACTGTCGCGGCAGAAGCTATCAATTAGCGCTAATTACTGCACAATCACCCATGGCACAGTTCGTATTACCGACGCCGTTGCGGTTGTATTATCGTTTTGTGCCCACGTGACATGTTGAACTTCAGCTTATTCGGGAACTAGACCGGTAGCCGGCCTCTATAAGGCGCCAAGACGTCTACTGTTCTGTACATAGAATAGAGCGTAAGCCCGAGGGCAGGCGTTGAATTGTGCATACATAAGTACCTGGTAAATGAAAGGCTCAGCCTCATGAAATGTGGAATCTGATCCGAACATATGACATAAAGCGCTCATTAGATAGAATCAAACAATTTCGGAATGATCAATCGACCATGTCGCAGGCCTATTGAGTTCATAAATCTTTTGGTACAGCTGTGTCGAATCCAATCTATTCAAGGATTACAAGGGAACGGATCGTCTACATCCGCCGAAATGAGTATTCCAACACCTTTTCCCTGCCTCACTCCTGTCACACCGCCAACGGAATCCCGTTCGATTTTCGCAGACATATAGGGTAGATATTTTCCTTTGAGTAATGGATTGGATGAAGCTTAGAGACAACTTAGAGAATTACTTGGAAACAATAAGCGGCAAGTTTTATCGATAGTTGACTAGACGCTGAAGTTGCGAGCAGCCAATACGAAGCAGAAATTGACGTATGGTGCGGAGTTTGAATTACGGATAACCAGCAGCATCTACTTGATCTGTACATCCCATTCCCCTCCCTCGACTCGAACGACCGCGCACAGTGCACTGGCAGTCACAAATCAACATCTTCTCCGACGTCCAGCCCTTCCATTCAGCCCGTAGCTACAATGTCGCTTCCCAGCGCCATTTCCCAGAGCTCTGCCCCACCTAACCGCGTGCTACAGCGTGCTTTCGTTTCTCGCTTCAGCCATTCCATCCGTTGTAGCGCGTTTGCCCGACCACCATGCTAATCCACGTGCGTTGCAATTTATTAACATGGTCGGCGAGATGAATACTAAATAGTCTTGGAAAGTCTTCATCTCCGCACACGCACGCATCTTTCTTCAAGGCCTCAAGCTACACCCGATCATACACAGTGCACTGGCCGCCAAGCATTAGCGTCTGACCCATAGCCCCGATGTTGCAAACACAGTGCACTGGTAGACAGCATCAGCCCTTCCATTTAGCCGATGTCGCTTCTCATGTTGAGATGTTGCAAAGACACCGTGCGACTTAAGGATAATGCTCATGCATCGTCCATGCGCTTAGGCGTCGCATACTCAAGGCCAAAGCACTTAGTGCATTGGCCGTTTTCATTTAAATATCGCTAGCGCTAGCCCTGTCTGCGCATTCGGACGTTCGGCCCTCTGTGGCCCTGAATATACTCGTAGAACAATATATATACCGTAGATATTCCCCCCTCACCTCAGTCGTTTGTTACACGTCTGAGGTGAGCTACTAATTTTCCCCTGCTCTCAGTATTCTCTTTACTCACAGTACCTAGTATATTCTCTTTGTCTCTACAGGTACTTAATCTACAATATAGTCGTTTGTTACACGTCTGAGTATATTCTCTTTGTCTCTACAGAGGTTACCTTTCTACATCTCAGCGCTATTTCTCAGCCCAGTTCCCCATGCATAGAGCTCTCTCTGCACCGCCCAACTGCGTGCTCTCATCTCATGATTCTGCTGCCGCTGTTCTCCCCTTCACCCGCTCCATCCGGTGTAAGCGCGTTTATTCGGCCACTATCAAAGCTTGAATCAACATGAACTCCGCACAGCACGTTTGCAGCCTGTTCTTCTTGGTTGTCGCATTCGCAAGTCTCGATTCGACTTCAATCATGTCAGTTCTCGCATGCTCATTCTGGCTATGCGGCTGTTCCTATCCATCCGGCCTCTTCTTCCGTACAAACACCAGGAACTTGGCTGTCCTGCGTTAGGTCCAATTCCGTCTCAAGTATGGCAAGAACGTCACAATGCTCTAGTCGATGATAATGATCGCGTCCAGCAAGTTCGCTGGACTATGAAGGTCAGAGAGGCATACGGTGGTGCCAACGAGGGTGCGTACGTTTCTAATTTTATGTATCTGTCATGCTGGAGCAGCATCGAGCAGATACTCTCAACCATGTCCCTTTCGACAAGTTCCAACAAGCTCCTTCGACCATGGTGGTCTGTGGGCGGTACTGACCAGCGACGACGACTCCTCTCCCTGGTGTTGATTTAAACGATGCCACCGTCGATGTTAACTCATTCCTTGTCGTTGGTGACATGGCCAAGGTTCAGCTTCTCAGTGATGCTGGACCTAGCTACCAGCCCACCTTCAACCAAATCGGCCGTCGAATCCCTACGTCCGCGGAGAGCAGTACGTGACGGTCCAGCCACTCATTGCGCTAATTTTTTTGATAATCATTCTTTTGCGGTGCAGACATCTTCAAGGTCTACCAAAACGAAGATGATGGCACCAAGGATTTCGTCGAGCTCTCTTCGGTCAATGTCAGTTACGCCGTTATTACTTAGGGTTACACCTATGAGCAGAGCGCTCGGTGCGTCTAGTATCCTTTCAAATTCCTAAGCCCTTTAATCCTCATTTATGCGCCGATTTCTGACTCTAGTCGTCATGCATGGATAACACTTTCAGAGTACAACAATCTGCAAACGCAGGACAATCGCGGTCACCAATGAACAAGCTAGAATCACTGGTGCGTCGTGTATTTGCAAACGCTTCTCGCTATACTAATCATTTGTAGTGCTGGTGTTTTATAAGCAGAGTAAATGAGGGATTGCATTAGTCGACGATTTTTTCTACACTTGTGCTTCTACCGCTCCTTCAATGAATTTAATCAAGTAACCAAATAGAAATCATCAGCGATCTGCAAGTGCAGTGTGAGTTTCACGTGGGATCAGTGGACATCAAGACATCACCGCCCGTTGTAGAGAAACACTCTAGCCTTCTTGGTCCGCCGGTACGGTTTTGTTGACCATTCATTTCTCTTCTTCTATTTCTCCTATCGTTGAACCGCGTAGCCTGGAAAAGACAAGAGGCTGGGCGACACCCTCCCACCGTGTGAGTGCTGGTTGTAATATTCGTCGTATCAAACAACAACTTCTACCCTCCGATCTTGCTGGACGCTTCCACGATGGGAAGCAGATAGCTATTTTTACGCTGATATCGGGGATTCAGACTGTGAATGATATGCATAGATGTTCTCACCTGGTCGCCGCACAGCTCTGGGTCATATTTGCACACCGTTCAAAACAAGACCGCGCGGCAACTTGGGCGTGGGTGTCTGTCCCAACAGAGATACTCGTGTACGCTCTCTCTCCTTCCCGCAACCATGGCAAGTGATAATCGACTGTCTGCGGTTCCGATTCAAGCCCACTTAGCAAGTAAGAAGGCTTTGTTACGGTGATTGATCGGGGCTGATCTTGTGGGCATAGGCATCGAGGTCGTGGGCGACCTGGAGAATGGATCGAATCCCGGAGCAGACTACTTTGTGAAAGTCTACGTGGACGATAAAAGAGTCGCCAAGTCGGAGAAGAAGCACAGTATACCTCTGCCTCGATGGGAATGGCCGGAAGACCAGAAATTGCGAGTTTACATCCGCTTTCATTGCAGTGGAGCACGCTCTAATTAATTGCCCATCTGACATTAGCTTACTCCACCCCTCGTCGACAATCAAGATAGTTATCTACCGAAACAGGCTCGTCGGAAAGCTTATAGTTGCACAGCATACCGGGAAGGTATTTGAGTTGCTCGAGAATGGTTAGCGCATTTTCCTGCCTGTACTCTTGTCGAAAACTGACTCTTTTAGACACGCCTCTCGACCTCGGAAACGACACTGGCACCGAAATTGTGTCAAAAGTAAAGATCAGTTTGTCTCTCATCCAGGAGCCTGAAGATAGCTTCAAGCGCCTCATGGAAACTGTCGACGCAAATGTTTCTCGCCTCAAGAACAGTCAGGTGTTTGCTGTTGTTTCGACACTTGGCAACGCTTTACTGTTGACGCAAAATATCATGGATGTTGCCGCCAACGTAGGTTCAATCATTGCAAATTAATTCTTATTTCTCATCTTATTGATTTGGGGTGTGTATATATAGGCACATCCTATTTTGAAAGTATCTTGGACCGTGATGTCTTCTGTTTATGATGTGAGTTGTTCCATACAAAGTATTACACTAAAAATATGAATATCATCCAAATAGATTGTGTCCAAGACGAACGTCATGGATGATGTCGTTGGAGACGTGGCCGAAAGCCTGCGGGAGGTGTTAGGTGTTGCCAAGGAGTACTCAGGCCTGCCTGTGATTGAGGGCACGACTAATGTTATCGAGGAGGTCGGCCGCATGTCATTGAAGGTCATGTCGCTCATTGACGAATATACCAGACTATCCTTCATAAGTAAGTGGTTGTCACTCATCGATATAATTTTCTATTCAATGATCGTCATCTCATAGGGCGAACTCTGAATACACAGTTATTTGACGATATGAAATCACGTATTATGCAATGTCAGAAATCCTGCAACGGCCTGAAGCAGAAAATTGACACCAGAATCGGAATCGACACAAATCGCCAGGGCACCAGGACAGAGGCTGCAGTTTCAGAAATCAAGCGCACTCTAGAGACAATCAAAGACGACGTGAAAGGTATACATGTTGATAAATAAGAGCGGACATTTGCTTATACTTATTTCAGCTGAGAAGATATATCAATGGTTATCTGCGCCAGATAGTTCCAAGAACTATTACGAAGCGCGTGAGAAGCATCAAGAGGAGACGTGCTCCTGGTTTCTCAATGGGACGCGATTCCACGAACTGCAGGAAAAGGCTGGCTTTCTCTGGATCAAGGGAACCGGTAAGTTTCCTCCATCGTAAACGCACAGCGTTATTGAATAATTTCACAGCTGGGTGTGGAAAAACAGTCTTATGGCAAGTTACGAGTCTTTAAGTCAACCCTAAATTTACGAAACTAAAACGAACCCACTACTGTCCTCTCAGCTCGTCCGTCATCGAAAAAATTATCAAACTTCGCAGGGAAAAGCCATCAGTCTCTTATGCATATTTCTTCTTTGATGGAAGGGATGGGCAAAATGATCTTCAACTACATGATAAGCTCATCCGATCTCTCATCTCTCAATTCTCTGTGCAATGTGATGGTATACCTGCTGTGTTGGTGGAGTTATACGGTCATGGCCAACAGCAACCGTCCACCAGATCGCTCCAGGACACCCTTCACTGCATCATCAGTGGCCTGGAAAGCACGTACATTATCATTGATTCCCTTGACGAATGCATCGAACGAGAGAAGTTGCTGCCATGGATTGAACAAATCATCTCTCTTGCAATGCAGAACTTGCACATGATGGTCGTTAGTCGGCCAGAGCGCGATATTAACGATATTCTCCAACTACTTGACCCGAACTGCGTGGACCTCGCAACCACTGTAAATCCTGACATTACCATATACCTCGAAGAGCAGCTTTCGCGGGTGAAGAATTGGGACAGTCAAACACGGGACATGATCAAGTTAACCCTAACAGAGCGCGCGGGGGAATGTACGAGTTCCTTCAGCAATTCAAACCTTGCAGAACTAACATTCAGTCTTCTTTAGGTTTCGATGGGTCGCGCTACAGATAATGGAGTTGAAGAAATGCCCAAACCGTCGTTCCGTAATGAGCCAGTTGGACAGCTTGCCAAAGGGTTTATACGAAACTTACGACCGAATTTTGTCGAAAATTGACGAACAGGCTGACCATACCAAGACATTTCTGCGCTGGTTGTGCTTTTCCGTTCGTCCGATGAAACTCGCTGAAATTTCGGAAACTGTCGTTGTGGATCTTGATGCTGCTGACGGGCCGCGATATATGCCAGACAATCGCTACTGGGATGCCCGGGATGTGTTGGTGAAATGTTCCGGTCTTATCAGTATCACCGAAGCTGAAGGTACGCGCTAAGTTGGCGCTACGAGCACTTTTATATTTACTTAAAAAGATAACAGAAGAAGTCAAGTTGGCCCACTTCTCGATCAAGGAATATCTTCTTTCCGAACACCTCCGTACAGGAGGCACCTCACATTTCCATTTGGCCAGTGCCGAACTCTCTCATGCCTTGATATCTCAGACGTGCTTGGCCTATCTTCTGCAATCTGATGCACTTGACTTGGTAGGGAAGAGCGGTATCATGGCAGCCCCGCCAATGAGGATTGACGTGTCTTTTCCTCTCGCAAATTATGCTGCCGAACAATGGATTTTTCATGCACAATCTGGCGGCATTGATCAGTCTGAGCAATCCTGGACATTGACACTGGCGCGGGAACTGTTCATGCCTAACATTGCCAAATTCGACAATTGGGTCAAAATATGGGATTTAGATGAATTAGATGAACCAGAATACTCCTATCAAGATAAGCCGACTAGTCTTGGTTCAAATCTTTACTATGCTTGCCGAGCTGGCCTGCGACAAGTGTCAGTATATCTATTGGAAAGGGGGGAGGACATGAATGCACAGGGAGGATTCTATGGCACTGCACTCCAGGCGGCATCAGCTGAAGGATACGACACGATTGTGAGGCTGCTCTTGGAGAATGGGGCCGACATGAATGCTCAGGGAGGATTCTATGGCACAGCACTCCAGGCGGCATCAGCTAAAGGATGCGAGGTGATTGCGAGGCTGCTGTTGGAGAATGGGGCCGATGTGAATGCACAGGGAGGATTCAATGGCACTGCACTCCAGGCGGCATCAGCTCAAGGACACGAGGCAATTGCGAGGCTGCTGTTGGCGAACCAGGCTGACGTGAATGCACCTGAGGGAGGATTCTATGGAACCGCACTCCAGGCGGCATCATCTGAAGGACACGAGGGAATGACAAGGCTGCTGTTGGAGAATGGGGCCGACGTGAATGCGCAGGGAGGATTCTACGGCAATGCACTCCAGGCGGCGTCGGATGGAGGAAACGACACAATTGCGAGGCTGCTGTTGGAGAATGGGGCCGACGTGAATTTGCAGAGAGGATTCTTCAGCAGTGGCAGTGCACTCCAGGCAGCAGCGTCAGTTGGAGGTTACGACGCGATCGTGAGGCTGCTGTTGGAGAAAGGGGCTGATGCGAATGTGCAGGGACGAGAATACAGCACTGCACTCCAGGCGGCATCAGCTGAAGGGCACGAAGCGATTGCGAGGCTGCTGTTGGGGAATGGGGCCGATGTGAATGTGCAGGGAGGAGAATACGGCACTGCACTCCAGGCGGCGTCAGCTAGAGGTCACGATGCGATGGCGAGGCTGCTGTTGGAGAATGGGGCCGACGTGAATGCTCAGGGAGGACAACATGGGACTGCACTCCAGGCAGCATCAGATCGAGGACATCAGCCGATTGTGGAGCTGCTGGTGGAAAATGGTGCCAATATGACCAGCAGCTTTAGGCCGATAAACCAGCCTCAACGTGACTATTTTCACTATCTAGCTTACGACGAAGATAAAATTCGCATTCGATTCAGATGAAGATGAAGATGTTGATTCATAGACAGCCCCTAAGTACCCCACCAAGACTTCATGATCATGTATTGCTCAGTTTTTGTACGCTACTTACCATATCACCGTTAGGGATTGTGTTTGCATATTGTAACTTTAACAGTCTGGATTATGGATATAGTAATTATGCGAAATTTTGAAATCGGTGTTCCGTACAATGTTACAAAACATGAACAGCGCATCTAATGCAAAACAAACCCTATTCAACTCGTCGCCTCATCTAACAGAACGTCACCTTGCTGCACCAGTCACATATGATCGTGTTGTGTCGACGATGTCGATGAGATCCTTGTCGATCACACAAGGAAGGCAGTTGACTGCGATGGTGTGGGTGAATCCGCTGTAGGGCAATGAATAAGTTACGACATATGTATATTGGAAGGTAGTCCATCGTTACCTGTCAATGCATCCAGTAGTGACGCAGAAAACGGTGTCGAGACCTAAAAGGCTCATATATCCGTAGCTGAATGATTTGCAGCCCGAGAAATTGGGTATCTTTGGTCGGTCGGCAAAGGCTGACAAGGAAAGTCAGATGTGGATATACGAAATCATGAGGGTGAGCAATCACCTACAGTGCTGAAGTGTATGACCATTCGGAAAATGGTTCAAAATGTTGCGGAGCACTGGTATTTCGGATAATAACCGATTACATGGAGCCTACGCAACGACCTTCGAAAGCATGAGCTAGATGTCACCCTGAGCATAGTGCGATAGCTTACCTGACTCTTCAAGGCGCCCCATTCCAGCGCCAGATCATATGCGACGTCTGCTGGAGGCAACATCTTTAAATGCAAGTCATGTAGTCGCTGTGAATGTAACGACCAGGAGGCTGCCATCTAACTTTCCTGTTGTCCGTGCGTGATTTTCACCAATATACAAAAGGTTCTCCCTAAAGGTAATAAGATAATAATGAGTGGTAACGATAGCACGGCCTCATGCATCGTTGCTGATGCATGCACGAATCCGAAATCGCGATGACTAGAAAATTGTGTTGAGGTAGCAGAGTACACACCGTTGGCTGACTCTGACCGCTTCTAGTAGTCCTTTGTCCGCGATTCCATTGAAAGTTTCGTCGGCTGGGTATGGAATGAGAAGATGGTCTAAGAAGAATGGATATCGATTTATTGGCTATGGTAGGAAAGAGACACGACTGGTTCAACGGTGGTTGAGTTGAGAGAGATGCGTCCATTTTTCCCGCAACGGTGTATCCCGGGCCCAACCCGGGCCGTTGGTACTCTTGTGCAGTTGTGCTCGAGCCAAAGCCGGTGACCGTCAAGTTCCTGCCCCCACAAACAGCACATGCCGGCAGATACCACACACACGCCTGGTCGCCTCGCCAGACGCTGACCGGCTCCTGATGCTCCTCTACAGCACCCACAAACTACGACGACGGTACGGAATGACTATCATTACCTGAGCGCGATACTGTGATGTATGCTCCTCCCCTATCATATCTCTTCCATCCCATCTAACCTCAGTCTGGGAATGCACAGCGCTCAGCAGACAGTATTGCCTAACCTTGCGTCCATGTCCCGAGGTCTAACCATTAAACAAGTGCGCAAGTGGTTTATGTGCACTTTTGTTTGCGTACTGAGATCCAATCATCATCCATTGTAGTGCTTACTCTCTCGGACTACTTCCATGCGATCCTTCCCAACCAAACCGTGCACATAAATGAAGGTGTTGCCGAGGAGCTTGGACCAGCGCTTTTCCCTAAACGATTGGAAACACAACTTGCCGGCTTGGTGCGTTTCCATTTTTTCTTCTGATTCGCCTCGACTGAAGATGCCCGTTAATTCAAAGCAAGCCAGTTAGAGACTCAACAATATGCGTTCATTCCCACAGACACTCTATCGTCGAGCTGAAATGTATGCACCACAAGATTACGACGGTCTACCCAAAATCTACCTCGAAAGTTGGGCCCAACGCCGAATTGAGCATCTGGCAAAGGGAAAGTGTAGGTCATCACACTCCATTTTATCCTGTCCTCCTAGCCTCTCTACTTTTCCGGCTTCATGCTCGTTTCAGTTTTCTTTCCAATCCATCGAAACACTGACTGTCCAACAGGTGGCGCCGCCTTGCACCTCCTTGCACCTGCCTCCGGCACCACTGCCCACTCTATTTTCTGTACGACGGCTGCCGAAGCTTGGCTCGAACATCAATCCTGTATCCTTTACGCCTAGGTGAAGACCATGCTATGCTTTGTCGGTCTGTCATCTCGAAGACCGAAACACGGTACATATCCCTTTGAAAAGTGATACTAAGGTAAGTTCGTCACGCGTTGTTCGGTCGTTCCTCGTCTCAAACCGCACGGCCCGACGACGCGAATTCCCAGTCCAAATTGATCTGCAAGTACGCCATTGTGCAGGATGTCGAGCACTTCCGTGTTATTGCATGGGCTTATCAGAGCTGCGACCTGGCCGATTTCGAGAAGACTTTGGAAGATACCAGTGAAGGTTCGCACATTCATTCGTCCCCTTTCAATTCCTATGTCTTTGTCAAGTTTAGTCTGCCCCTGCCCCGATTCAGTCTGAATTTCTTTTTTTCTCTTCCCTTCCCACTGCCCTTCACTGGAAATCAACACGCTGACATGACTTCCCCCTTTAGCACTCTCTTCATTCCCTATAATCCATCTTTATCTCGCCATGCCACTCACACCTCCCAACGACTTCGCTGTCCTATATCGCTGGTCTACCTTCACACACCTCTCTCTGCACATCTCGTCTGATTCTCGATGACCCTCGACTTTTGGCTCTTCTTGTTCCGCGCAGTCCCACACCTCCGCTGGGCGTACTTCGCCATCGCCATCGACACCCCGCCACCCGGTATCAGCACCGACATCCCATTTCGTTTGCTTCGAATATCTTGCTCCCTTCTGGTGATGATTAACTTCGATGCCAGTAGTATATGATTCTATGGTATATATTCCACGACCTTGGTATCATTTAAAATTAAAACTCTAAACAGTCATCAGAAATGTAATAAAAAGTCCGCATAGTAAATATCTAGTAAGTATATACTCTATCCAATAATATGGTCAAGTTGAATCTTCAGAGCAGCGCAAGAAAATATAATGAAAACGCTAAAACAAGAGCCAAGACCGAGTAGATATGAAGACCATAGTCTGTCCATAGGCTGTTGACAACGAATACTGGTGTAGGTGGGGGGACGATAGAAACTCGAACCTGGTGCTTAGCGCCTGGCGACATATCCTGCGTAACGACAAACAGTGTTTGCCGCTTCTCGTCATGTACCCATTTATCGCCCTTGTCGAGTCCCAGTACCACAATGCCCCGAGATTGCGTCAGCTGGGCGGGGATGAAGATTTCCGTTTCACGAGAGATCAGAGGACGGTGCATAGCCAGCGGGGGGTCAGAGACGCTGGAGGATCCTGAACTGGCGGCGCTGTGGTCCTGAGGAACAGGGTTGGCCCACTCATAGGTGAAGCTTCCCGTGTTCATTTCGTACTCGAAACGGAGAGGGATGCCGGCGGTCTTCGCAGCGTACGGTCGGACGATCGCGGAGAGAATTCTGCCACCTTCATCCAAGGATGTCGAGTCTTGCTCGTAGGTTAGATTTCCCGAAGACAGCGCCCTACTTCTACTGAACCAAGAAAAATTCTCCCCGTTCCAGTCATCGCCTCGTTCGTCGGTATTGTACGGATTATAGTTCCATAATCTAGTATACTGGCTTCAGCAATGCAAATATCAAGAAAGCATAAGGATACACGTACGTGAATCCAACCAGCGCCTTCTCAAGAGCAGTAAGCATCGCATCCATCATGCGAGATTGCCAAACAAAATTGTTGGTTCTGAACGCCTCGCCTTTGCTAATACACCATTCTCTTCAATAAAAACTCAGGTTAATCAATGAAAAAACATACTTCATATCCATAGGTATCCCACATTCTCCAATAATTACTGGCGTCTCCCCAAGTGAGCGGTATCCATTCTCAACAATATTTTGAATCTGCAGCGTAAAGTTCTCTCGGGCACCTTTTTGTCCCCAGTAGAAAGCTTTCAGAGGGAACATACCCTTTTGTAGCGTTAGCAAGACGTGATGAGAGAGGACGCAAGACATACTCTAGAAAGGCCTTGTACGTTCACAGAAAAGTTGCTAAAAGCTTTCAGGAACAGGCCATTCAAGTCGTACCTAAAAATTAGGATCAGGAGGTGCTGCAGGATTGTATTATAAACGATATATACCAATGAGGAGCGAACACCATATTATGAGGGCGACGTTCTTCTGTCCACGAAGCTGGAGCAAACTAGACGGTATATTAAGTGGCGAGACATGCGGACAAAAAAAAAGGGCCAACCAACCTCGTTTGGAATAGGCTCCAGGAAGATTAGCTTTGATTCCGAAGACGCTTTCCTCACTATCTCGCTCCACCTCTTTGCGAGCGGAAAATACAAATCGATGTACCATTCGACCTAGCAAAGCCAACATAAGATCATGGAGAACAGTTACGATGGGAAGACTGCACACACTTTGGCACCGGTATCTGGATGTTGTCGGAAATAGTTTTCCCGCAATGCAACGGCCTTATCAGTGACATCGTTCCACCGCCACACATCGTGGTACTCCCATAGACATCGACCTTCAGTGGGGCCGTCAGGACGCCAAGCCTTGGTTTTTGACGTGTTCAGGATGGTATGGGAAGTGTGCTTCGTAGGCATCGGGAACGATCGCGTCCATGTGGCCACCTCAGTTGGGTGACCAGCACCCAGTTGGAAAGATTGAAAGGCGGAAGCTGAGAGATAGCGAGTATCAAAATGGGTCCAGAGGATAGATTAGAAATACTCACGGACGTGGGACAGGTGGAGGTCGGTATTATAGTCGAAAGCGTGGAGTGAAGGGACGTTGATGTAGCCTCTGTGGGGTTCGTTCATCATCTGTATATATCGTAAGTGTGCACTCAAAGAAAAGTCAATAAACACGCACTTGAAACCCAAGAACACCATCGAGATCTCCAATAGCCTGCACTACCTTCTCCCACATATCCAAAAACGCGGTTTGTAAGAACTGCTGGATCGGAACTGCCTGATTACGCCTATCTTTAACGTGTAATTTGGGGGCAAATATATCTCCTGCCCAAAAAACCGTGCTAATAGAATACGATAAGCACACGAATGAACGAAGAGGAGGAAGGAATGAACGCACGCCATGGTTGCCGCAGAGAGCTTTTGGTATCCACAAGGCCAAAGGCCACGCTCCGCCTCGACATGTCCACCACCCCTCTGACCGTGTAGCCATGCAGCACCGGTATCCTCAATTGCAAGAAGGTCGAATCCCACAAGCTCCAGCGTCCAGGCTGGCGCACCCGAACCCCCGCAGTAGCGGGACCACACATCCTGGTGCATGGAAACGAAGGCTGTCAAGCCGTATTGAGGAAGGAGGACGAGCAGACTGCGGATGTATGCGAGGTATTCAGTGTCATAGATGCCTCTGTATCGCACAATTAGTATTCGAAGAGTGAATGAATGTCGCTACGTACGGCCCAGCGTGTTCGACAGCTTCCCATGTCACCAGGAATCGGACTACACAAGCCATAAGACTTCGCTCCGTATCTCAGCAAAGAAAGACATACTAAAGGTCAACCCCCATCGTCGGAGCCGTGAAAAGTGCTCATGGGCTTCTTCCAAGGGAAACGGGCGGCCGACAAACGTGACAGACCGATGATCGCCTGGAAACGTAGCATGGTCGTGGTCTACTGGTCTACAAAATTCTTAGCATTCTGAAAGAAAGGTAGAAAACGAAAACCGTACGTTTTACACGACCCTGATAGGTTGACCCCTCGTAAGCTGCAGACGCGTCCAAATGCATCGACGAAGTGACGACCGTCTATGCACAACTCTCCACCTGTCCCTCTTTCAGACCAGTCGTGCGCATACGATGGTACGGATCCGGCGACATATGATAGGTCTTTAGATGGATGAAATACCTAGCGTCAGAAACAAATGTAATTGTAAACTTCCCAGTAAAGGCAGCACGCCAAAGATATCGTGACGAACCTGCTTTTTCGTTGGTGTGGGTTGTTCCTTTCCTGGCGGTGCCGCTGTCATGTGTTCATCGTCCTCCACAAGCACGAAAGACGAGTCCATCGAGGAGTGATGGTGGTTTCACTGAGAGAACTACTTGCTGGACCATTCAACAAAGCGGCAGGTTCATCACTTTTGATCGCCGAAACGCGCTGCTCACTCAAATATACAACAAATATAAGTACAGACTAGCTTCATGCCCAATTCCAACCCAATTCACGCCCGTCGCATTGTAACTTCACATTGCCAAAGTCCAGCAGAGTCCCTACAATGATGTTATTTACAAACCACAAATTAAATACAAAACAATATTCAGGTTACAGGTATCAAGAAATAGCAAAATGCACAAACTAAATCCACTACATATCACTATGAAACCACCAAGAAACCATCTATAGTCCGGAAACCTTATCTCTTCAAAGGTATGTCCAAATATGTATTCCATTTGGCGTTCGAATGATCGTCTTCGTTCGGATTGTCAGTCCCCAAAATGCGCACCTGCCCATCAATATATACACTTCCTTCAAAATCAGCATCAAGGTCCCATATGTTCTGCTTGATATTGAGACATTCGATGCGCTCCTCTGGACTTAACTGGAGGTGCCAAATCTCTGGAGCAATATCATCAGTGTTGGGGACATCAACATATGCGCATATGATGACTGAATAAGGAGTTAATGGTGTGGGTGGTTGTGTGACTGTCTTTTGTGAAGAACCGAGAGGAGGTGGCGCTATTGGGCTGAACACGTCGTACCATCGAATCCCAGGTGGAAAGATTCCAGTAACATCTGCAGTAGCAGGTTGAAACTTCTTGTTCACAGTGTGATAGAAGAAACAGTTATTCTGTGTGAAGGCAATAGGCTATATGGCAAAAATCAATTAAGTAGCAATAAATGGAATTGAGCAAAATGCTTCACTGACCTCATCACTGGCAAATCGACCAGGTGTTAAAAAAATCTTCGTTCCATTATACACAGGGCAAGCCTCTTGGAAAGCATAGCCAACAGGAACTGATGGTGAGTAAGGAACATCCCGTGTTGTCCAGTAATAAACACCTTCCCCAATGTGTTCAGCAATGCTAAAGGAATGATAAAGACCAGAACGTCCTCCTTCTTCATCGAATGTTCGATATCCACCAAAGACATATATGGTTCCATTGATAGCGACAACGGTGGGATTGAAGCGGGGACTGACCCCATCACCTTCAAACTTCAAGGGCCACCACTCATGTTTGCCCGGATCAATGATGAGAACATCGGACATAGTTTGAGATGTCGCACTGTCGTATCCGCCAAACAGTGCGATATAGCTTTTGCCCTCCATGCGCAAGAGCGTGCACCCTGGGTAACTCAGACAAGGCAGCGTTTTGATGGGAGATTGTGTGTTGGAAAAGGGATTATTATTGTACGGGTTGGATCGCCGTAACCGGTGCTAGAGTGAGGTGTGAACATAAAAGTAAGTTATGTACCAATCTGAAGAGCAAAGAATTGAGCTTAAGGCTCACCGTCAAGTTCGTCCACCTCATGTTCGCCATATCACAACTGTAAAAATCCGAGGTTGGATCACAGCTGTCCTCGTCCCCCGGGCTGATACCCCCAACCATATACATCTTGTTGTTGTAAGGGTCTTGAACAAGTCCAATGTGGTCGTTGTATGGCGGGCATTCACCGAGTCCATGTTTGATGATGAGGTCAGAACGCCTAGCAGTCGTCGAGTTGCCTGCAGCACTAGCATGAGATTCCTGACGTCTTGCGGCAATTCTCCGGTTCCGCGGCCGCAGGCTTTGGGCACTTTTTGCTCGGGCCACGCGAGCTGCATGCATTCGAGCGGTCATAGGTCTGACAGTGTTAGGTTCCGCTCTGAGGTTCAAAGGCATTCTTGAGGAGGTACAGAACAAGTACAGAATCAAGTTGAAATCTAATCGCGAGTTCTTGAGTTGCCGACATCACATGATCTTTAAGTGTGTTTGCAAGACGGTCTTTTGACGGTCTTGAAGACGAAATCAGAGTCAGACCTTGGTCAGAACTGAAGCTCGTCGATGCCAAAACTGGTATTAATTACTGGAAATATCGGTTACATATTTTTGAGTCTAATAAGACCGATTAAACAGGTGAAATAATCGTCATGAGTAAAGACGTGAGTATATGATAATAGCAAAGAAATCAATAAATAAGCAGAATATGATGTAAAGAAATGGAGCCAAAGAACGGAGGGAAATGGAGGCCGAAAAACATGTAGTAGTACAACACAGAAAATTCTATAACTCAGACCGAAATGGCAATAAAAACCAGATGAAGACGTTGATCACAATCAAATCGGCACAACTTAGCTATTCTGCCGCGTCGTGGGCGTCGATGGGCGTGTATGCCTCCTCCACCAGCTCTTGACGCCCGTGCTCTCTTGACGCTGGGCCTCCTGCGGCTTCTGCGGTGCATTGAACACCACCCTGCCCTCCGGCGCGCTTCTATCAGCCCCAGCGCCGCCCTGCTCTCCGATGGAGTTCGAGTGATGGGCGTGCACGGCGGCACGGCTCCTCGACGACTCGGAGGTCATGGTGTGGATGCTGGCGCTGCTGCTGCTCGTGGTCGTCGTGGTCGTGCTATACACCGACTCCGTGCCCTCCGTGGTGCTCATGCTTCCCTGGCGCCTCCCGATCGTAGCGTTGCGGTCGAGGGCGACCCCTGTCAGGCCGAGGCCAAGTCCCGCAGGCTCGGAGCGCGACTTGCCCTTTTGTGATGCGCCATGACGAGTTGGCGAAGGCGGCTCGTAGTACGTGAATGGGCTCTCGTGCTGCTTCTCCGTCGTCTTCTTGGGGTTGAAAAGCGCCTCGATGAGCGCCTCGGTCGTTTTCGTGCCATACGCGAAGGGGAGGCGCTGCACGTCGAAGGTGACGCCTACTTCATCGATATGTGTGTCATTCGAGTCGGCTTCATTGATGCTGTCAGTCGGGCTGTCACCGCCCTCAGATGGGTGGGTCTTGTCTGATACTCGTCGTACGGTTGCTGTCCTTGCTGTCTGCGGAACGGCAGTTTTCGCAGCGCCGAGGAGGTCAATTTCCAACTCCTCTTGATCCCTGTATGGGCCGTACATATCGAGCGCACGCGGCCGCTTCTTGACGACATCTTGGTCTAGAAAGCCCGCAATTCCGGTGAGAATCTCGCCCTTTGCAAGAGGAGGGGGAATATAATGTGTCTCGCCGCTCACATACTCCATCTCGATGGTAATCTGTAATGACACATGTTAGCTGAGATATCAGAATCACGTAACGGAGATTTGATCATACCCTCAGAGTGGCATTCGTCTTGCTCTCCTTGAGCAAATAGCGACGCTCCACGGGTCCATGTCCGATGTACTCTGCGAGGTTGAGATATACGGCTCCTAGACGAGGATTCTGCGGCGGCCCATCTGGATCATCGGGGATTACACGTTGCATTACAACGAGTTTGAGGGGGCATGGAAGAACCTGTGATGTTTCGCGGTCAATGTCGAGCTTGAGAATAGGATCCAGCTGCTGTGACCAAGTGATGGAATGTTCTTTGAGTTTGTAAAAAGGAGTCATACCACGAGGCGGCGTTGAGCTGACAGGGAGTGGGGATGGACTCAGAAGAGTGCTAGTGGTATCAGTGGATATCGAAGAAGCTCCAATCGTAGTTGTTGATAGGGTAGTGACAACAGATGAATCCGCCGAGAGGTTTTGAGAATGGCTTGTCATAGAAGGGCGAGAAGAAACTGACGATATGCCATGGCTTAGCACCGGTGCCACACTGAATTTATGCCGCCCATGACTGCCTACGTGTCCGTCCTCTGTGGGATCCTCAGCTCCAGGGCTCAGCATATCGCGCAACCAACCCGACTCGCCAGAAACCTCGCGCGCCTTGCCCTTATCTAACTGCGTCTTCTTCTCCCCGTGACCCATGACCCTGTCCAGAAGACCCTGCTTGTGCACCGCGAGGGTATGCACATTCTTCAGCTTCCAACGCACGCCGAACTCGCCGCTGACGAAGGGCACGCTCGAGATTTGGTGGATAAGAATTTTGGCGCGAAAATAGGTGTGGCGGGGCAGCAAGTGGCCAAGATGGACGCGGAGGCCAGGCGTGGTGGGCGGTGCGACTTCATTAACGCTTACACTACTTCCGTTCCCTGCTAGTGGTTTATTGAGAAAGAGTGGCGCTGGTCGGGGTGATTTTAGGTTGTCCATGGTACCCAAGTGGGTACGAGAGCCGCTGGAAGTTGAGGGATTGTGAGACACGATCGACATCCGTCAGCAGTATCACTGGCAGTGCGATGGGGTCCACAGTCCGAGTGGTATCGGTTGATACTCAGAACAAGCGAGATATTATGGGGGGTCGGAAAGTGGGTATCGGCGTGAGTATGATGAGAGAATGTCCAAAGAATGTCCGTCCGCGTCGCTGCACAAGTATGGCGATATCTGTTGAGAAGATCCCAGAATATTGCCGTCCGGGAACGCGCCGGGATTCTTTACCGTGGTCAGAAGGACTTGAGTGCCCCACGCGGCAGAATTAAGGAATTATTGAGGGACTGCGAGTTGGGATATGGCAGACCGGCATGCCTCAATGGTGGTAGTGGAGGACAAAGGACAAATGGGGAGGCTACTCAGATCTTTCCCAGTGTTTCCCCCACATCACCGCCAGCCCCGAATGGATTCAGGAACAACGCGTGCGTACATCCGTCATTCGTCTTGGCGCCCATGTTACCTTTAATTGCATTGCTTATTATCTCTGCATATTCTTGCAGTCATATCCTACTTCCAAGCTTACAAGAACGATGTGTAAATAAACATGAAAGCAACATGAGAGTGTTTAAATAATAAAAATATGATAAAATCGATTTCAGATTGTGTCCGAGGTGGACGAAGCTATTCATAACTTTTCTTCCTGCGTGCAATCGGGATGCGTCCAAAAATACTATCGCAGTTATGTCTGCGAGCAAGACGACTCTCTAATAACATCGCAGCAGCCTGCCTACAACCGGTTTACGAGGTATCGTTCGATTGTTCCAACTCGATCCCATCAAAATGTCCAAATTGGGGAGGAAAAGGTCCGCACCCCTTGATCCCATCACATGCCTCCCGTGCCGCCCTCCGCCAAGTTTCCATTCTTCCGAGAATACCATTCGAGCACTATTTATATTTGTCAGCGTTCCCACAATGTAAATAATAAGAATATCTTAATGTTTGCGCAAATGAGTACCCATCTGAGTTTTTCTACAACATATAACACTCTAGGTAGTGTCTTCATGAATAATTTTGACCATTTGGAGTGTAAAATAGTACATACATAACCACCATATGTAGGTGAATTTCTTTGCCATGTCATAGTCACACAGCTGTGCAGGTTTCAAACTCCATTGGTACGCGCCATCACCGGCATCAATGCGGCAGAATGCAGCAAACCTTAAGCCGACCACTACTTATTCAGCTGCCGACATATATTTGGCACGGGTTTGGCGTGAACCTTCAGATTATATTCATATTTATTACTCTATTACGGGGAGGGCCGAGCCATCAACGGGATATCCGGTCTGGAGGCTTTGCGGGCTCTGAAGGGTCGTTTGATGGGATCGAGTTGGAACAATCGAACTATGACTCCCGGTTTACATGAGATTCAGTCTGACATATGTCAAGCTTTCACACTGTGAACAGGACAATCGTCAGAAATGAGTTCACAAATGATTTGACCTAACCTCATGAGTCCTATTAAGTATGTTGCGCCAAAATTAGACGGGCTTCGTGGGCATCCAGCATGAACGTTGGGGCATCACCATTCAGATCGTCCTCAAGCTTCCAAGTTGCGATGAAGAACCAGCGTCTGAGTGATCTTGCTCACGTTCAGATAAGACGTATACCATACCTTGTTATCTCTAAGAGTCGAGTAGTACGATCGTATTATCGTCTGATGAGACCAAAACCTGAGGTCGCTCACTTCGGACTAGTGAAGGATGGTAGCAAGAGCCAATCACCCAACACGGCACGTTCATCGGATGAAAATCGAATTGAGTCAACCCACTTAGTGCAGTCTCCGATTTGAGGCCAGACGAATGCTCCATCACCCAGTGTCGAAAGCAGATCCAGCAGTGAAAGCTTTGAAGCAATAGAGCCATATCTTCGCCACTAGTGGGAGGTTTGTTTGACGGTGATGGATGCTTGAATATCTTTTGCTGTGGAATTCATAGTTGAATCGAAATGATTTCTACAAAATTCATATTTTCAAAATACAAACGTAGCACACCAATATGTTACATACCTTCATGCATCCGTGGTCCGCATAATAAACGATAACTTCGCGAGATGTCCCACGAACGCAGCAGCGCGCAAGAGCCCAATTGCCACGCCAGGGAGTATATCCGTCTTAGAGGCTGAAGCAGCTACGAAGCTTTGGGAACTAGTGGATTTAGAGGTAGTCCCACTGAGCGACCTGCTGTCCATATGGCCGATGACCAGAACAATGCGGAACAGAGCTGAATCAGCGACATGAGATCGGATATTAACCCAAGGTGACATGGACAAGCCTCGCTACGTTGTGCACCAGCGCCGCAGCATAAACGCACTGCGCCACTCAGTAGACGACGTATGTATTTGACAGACTTGCGATAGCCGTTATTGAGGATATACCATTTTGTGTGAGTGGGTGGAGCGAGTGTGAATGTGTCGAAAATAGGGAATCCTCTCCGACAAGCTGTGGGCGTTCACTGTGGAGTCAAAATGGCGCTCAGGAGACCTACTAGTATCCCGCGAAAATAACAAACGACTTACACGTATGACCTGCATGCAGATTGCACGCAGTGGTTTGATCGGTCTACAGCTTGTCATTTCGTTGATCCTTGTCTTGAAGTCGTGGATACGAGTGAGAAATTTTGAATTGTCATCGTCGTGGATTGGGATCGAAATAATTGACTCGCTGAACGCGGGATGAAAAAATGGAATGCCACATTGAAGTCGTGGTCAAGAACAAACTATTCAACTGATTGCAAAACCGGCAAACATCGGTGCATACCCCGTGCTGATCAAACGATCACTTGACAATGTACTTACTGGCAGTGGCACAGATTGGGCACAGAATTACTCAAACCAAGTAGTGAACGTTGAACGTCTGTGGCGGTCAAGTTTCAATAGGTTTCAATCTTCGGTATTCAAACCACCACATCCCATCTCTCCCGGTCTCACTGTTTTTTTTCCGGAGTTCGTTTCCTAGGAATCATGCCCTCAACTTCCGAATCTTTGATTGGCAGCCCAATAAAGCAGATCCCTTATGATGTCCTAGTCGAAATTTTTGTCCATTGTCTTCCAAAATATCCTCTCCGTAATCGACAGCCGAACACGACGGTCGCACCGATGCTTCTTTGCCAAGTTTGCTCATCCTGGAGAATGGTTGCACTCACGTCCCCCACCCTCTGGACTCATCTATCTTTTTGTATCAACATCTCCTACGCCGATATCCACAGCCTGAGGGTCCTCAAGGATCAAGTTGCATTTTTGCGGTGGTGGAAGAAGAACCAGGGTTCAGTGGCTCCGTTTCTCTGCCTGGACATCTTGTGGAGAGATGATACAATTTCCAAAGATCAAGAGTGTCTGCTGGAAACACTCGAAACGAATTGCATTCTCAAATATCTATGCTCAGCCCAATATCTCGACATCTACCGGTTCTTCTGGTGTCTGATGGAACAGTGGAATAAAGAGGGACATCAGATCGTATGCCCAAATCTACGCACTGTGGTGAAACTTGGATGGGCTGAAGACGATTTGAACCATCCCCTCCCGACTCTGCGACATCTCTTCATAAGGGACGTCACATTTCCAGATAGCAACATTATTCCAGCTCATTGGTTTACTTTGACTCATATCTCACTTCGCCAAGTTTGGATGCCTCTCAAATTCTGGTATTCCTTCATCCGTGCGATTCCAGGTCTGCAATGGAGTTTTATACATATCGAGGGACTGTCCGGTATTGGCGAGGACTATGTTGAACATGCCATGTATACCCACTCCCAACTTTCTACTCTATTTATCGCTGTACAGATGGCAGAAGGCAGTTCAGCAGAGTTCCCACTGAGCTTGCTCTTCACCAATCTTTTTCTGCCCACCCTGCGCACTCTATCGATATCCTCTAATGAGGGATCTTGGCAAGATGAGCGCGCCACTACCGAGCTATATACCGTGCTCAAATCCACCCCAGCCATCTCGACGCTTATCCTAGGAGAACGTTTTCTCTCTTTGTACGAACCAGGATACAACACATCGACCGTTGCTGCGAGAGACGCGGCACCCGTCTGGAATCACGCAAAACAGCTGGCGCACCTACAACTCGAGCTCTGCAATACCGGTTCCAGAAACGAAGTGGCGGTGGCAGAGGCACTCAATACCTTCGTGCGGAATGCTTTCTTCTCCGATAGCAGCTGGTTAGATCTCAAAAACCCCGCATCCCCTCTTCGGACAATCACGATAATCGACAACATGCCATCGGAACCTCTGTTTGACAGTATTAGAAACTTCACATTGTCGAGCATTCAAAAATACGCTAAGAAAGCGCCAAATTTCATCTTCGAGATTACTCCGGAATCGCCCTTCTGGATTGCCGCCGAAGAGTGGAATGAATGGGGTTCAACTTTTTGAGACGGGCAATCTACTTTTGTAAGTTGTTATCTCCATTGTTTAAATTGTTTAACTGAGAAGAATATTAGATCCTTTTGTTGTGTTGCTCTTGCACAATAAATGGTTTTGGCACTTGCCGCGAGTAGGGTACCAGCGCAAGTTCTAATTCCACTTACTACTCTACCGCGGACCAGACTATTTTTAATCAGACTGGCGAGCTCATAAGAAATCACTTTCCGACAGCTGCAAGTGTCTATACACTCCTGTCTACCTGCGGCTCGCCGATTATCAACCCAGGATTCTGAATGGGGGGTCGAAGACTTGTTTCCATCAACTCATCGTCTTTGCCTCATGTCAGCCGCATGAATCCTTTATATTGACCTTAGTATAGGATTTATTAAACTGTCATCATCAAGACGAACAGATGCAACGCTTATGTTGCTCTATGCCCTGACAAAATCCACTACATAATGGCATTTGAGGGGCACAGCGCTCAGTGGCAGAATCTGAGAACCGTCAGTGTAGGTTTAGAATCGACAATAGAAGGGCATACCGCACATATTCATGAGTCAAATATGATATGAACTCGGTGTCCACAAATTTTTGCAAGTAGTGCCAACATATACACATCGTATGGACGGTTTTGAATTCTCTCGTTATATCATATCTGAAAATATCCAACATGGACAGTTCGTGTAGATACACAAAGTCTTAATTTAATTTTCTTCTCATCAAAGCCCGACGTTGGTGGAACACAGCGGGGTCAGAATTAATGAAAGCAATTTGTTCCTTGCGATAGTCATCTGGAATGACCGTGGTATTGAGACCATTCAATTGCAATAGAACCTGTTTAACGTCAAATATGAGCGATCAACCGATTCAGACCACATATAGAAATCGTAAAATACCTCGTTTTTCTCGGTATATTGGGGCCACAGGGGACCTATAGCACATCCGTATCAAATGCTGCCTCTGGAGTAGAAACGGACAACTTACGGGCACCGCCACGGCCATCGTTAGGATCAAGACTGGTTGCAAACGACACCCAATAGTCGATCATCATACTGCTGAGATGAAGAGCAGGGGCAGAACGGTCAGGAGGGGCACCGAACACGAAGGTGACTTCCGATCCGTGCGAGACTACGCGGGTCAATAATTCAGCATCGAAAATAAGGCAGTATTCTTGAAAATGTATACACACCTCCAAGTGAAGGGGGGTTGCCTGGTTGAGGCTGAGTAAAGAGATAGCCAAATGTCTTGACGCCTGCACGAGCAGCGGTCTGGATCCAGCTTCTGCGTTGACCGTGGAAGTTCAGATCACCCACTGTTCGGAGATTAGAGAATTAATGAATAACGTTCTAGTTAATATATAGGCGAACATTAGTAGGACGTACTAATAGCAGCCTGTCTTTTGAATCCAGAAGGGAGACCGAAAGTCTCATTCCCCGTGTTGAAGGGGCAACCGAGTGCGGGGATATCTGGGTATAATTCGAGCAATTTATCGGCAGTCGCTGTGAGGACATCTTCCGGCACGAGAGGCGGGGAGAAGCTGGCGATAATACTGGCCCGTATGTCGGCCTCGGTCAAATTGGATGTAGGTGTGAAAAGAGTGCCTGGAATATGCGCAGATAATTTAGTATGCCATTCCTTGGTCTACAAATTTGATGGCGCACCTTCATCTAAGTTTGTACCAGCAATGAAAGGAAGGCGCGCAAAATGACCCTTTTTCAAAAGACGAGAGGCAATGTCGGGGAATAGCCCTCCAGGTCCGTCGATAGTTGGATCGAAGCCAAAGAGTTCGGGTGCTTCGGCGATGGCGATATTGACACCACTGAACATCTCGGTGCTGTTGGCTTTCCTCAAACAGTCAAAAGTTTTGTCACTCGTTGCAAGAGAGGCGCATGAAGGAACCCCTGACACAAAGTTCTGCCAATCAATTTGGCGGCGCTCAGCGTTGAATTCCACCGCAGTCGCAGGCGAGCCTGATTCAAAGATCTGTGCGATAATTTTAGCTTAAACAGAAGGTGAAATATTTTTGATTGACGTACCGCCGCTCTCGCCAGTCTTTCAATAGGCGAGTTCAAGAATAACACGGAAGTCATGATTGCTCCAGCACTTTCACCAAATACAGTAACCTGCATACATAGGTCCAAGGGAGTGAGTCGATGACGCCAATTGAATGCTACACAGTTGCTGACCTTCTTTTTATCTCCACCGAAAGTCTCAATATTGGCCTGTACCCATTCCAATGCCGCTAGTTGATCTTTGAGTGCAAGGTTAAGAGCGCCACGTTCGTCCGCTACCCCAGCATCATGTGAGAAATGTGTTCACACATGGAAATAATCTCAGAACCAGTACCTTCTTTTCCTTGGGGGAAACCCAATGGCCCAAGGCGATAATTATAATTGACAAAAACGACAGGCGTTCCCTGGATAGATCCTTTAGCACTGATACACATCCATCCATGGATTTACAGAAAAGCTCACTCTGGCCACGCTTTGTGCAACGATTGCAGTCCCATTGTAGATTGATGACGCTCCATCTTCAAAGCCGCCTCCATATCTAGAAACCCAAGTTTGTCAGCGCTATGATGGATACTTTTCGAAGAGTACATACGTCCAGAATAGCTGCAATAGTAAATTAAGATCAACAACGAGAGGCGTTAACTCCGGTCATGATGTTGTGACTCACGACTGGAAGCTTCGCATTCGATTTCGTTCCCGAGGGTCGGTAAACATTGATGGTCAAACAATCTTCCGAAAACTCTGTGACAGACGAGCTCTTGAAGAGAGGTTATGTGAGGTTTACCCTGAAGTCGAAGATCGACTTACAGGCTGAAGGCAACCTTTACCGAAACTGCTGGCGTCGAATGTCTTCACATCTAGATGAGTTTTCAATACGGGAGGTCTGAGACGTAGATTTCCGATAGGAGGTTCGGTGTAAGGGATGCCTAGGTAAAGCGATGGGTCAATTGGCGCACAAAGCAGATGGAGCTCATACCTCCAAAGAAATCCAACTTGAACCCAGTAATATCTAGGCCGGTGATGGTGGTTTTACCCAATTTGATCTGCGGTGCAGCAGCATGCACCAGTGACAGACCACTGAAAAATCCAGCGATGGGTAGCAGCAGCATCTGCAATTGACAGGAGTCAGGAAGTCAAGTCGCTTAGGAGATTGTCAATTTCACCTTGCCTTTTATGTAGGCTGGGTAACGATCTCAGTGACGTTGACGCCGAACCGCTAATTGATGTAAGCGGATCGCATAATGTACGAAAGCGCACGGATCGAGTCAGCAGGTAATGGAACCTTTTTCCCAACGCATTTGCTCAAAGCTGATACTTGACATGTGCCTGTTCCACCGCTGTGGGAAGTCAGCCCTGAGTCAGCCTCATGGAGGATAAAACAAAGATTATAATTATAGATTCTTACTATGATTTGCGTTACTTGGAATAAGACTGTGCTCCCAAACCATATTTAGTATTCTCACGTCTGGCAACTTGATGACCAGGGCACGCTATGTAATGAGAAATCCATGAGAACTTGAGAAGACCAAAATGAAGAGAAATATGATGATAGTGCTCTTGTTCGAAGTGGTCCGTCGCCGCACTGGCGGCGTTACTTCGCATATATGTCAAGGTCGAACGAATAGAACAAATAATTTGATATTCTCTGGATCGCTGCGGTCTGCTCGGGAATGTCTGAAGGCTGTGTGCATCGGTAAGTGTGCACAAAGAGAACGACATTCTTTGGCATCAGGTGTGATCGTCAAAGTTGGCCATGGACCATTTGGGATATTCCGCTCTGGATTTCTACATGGGACGTGTCGATGGGGTATAAAGAGTTTTTAAAAATCGAATCTCTCTGAATGATCGGGTAGTTGTCAGTCAATACGGTGTTTCACTGAAAACAGTTTAACTTACGCGTCCTAGGCTATGTCTATACACGCGAAACGATGTCAGAAAAGCGAATCATAAAAATAGAGCGTTCTGACAAACATGCAATTAGGTGGGCTTCTTTGGACATCGTCGACATGAACGCACACGCATAAGTCGAGGATGACCCTCCATGATGAATGGGCCCTCCGTCTCTGCGAACGTGGTCGTACCTATAAGAATGACGCGAAATTCTATCCATACATATACCGGAAGGCCAAATGCACCTGAAATTTGGGATTTGAATGGCAAAAACGGGTCTATAGTCAAGTGGGTTAATTCATCAAACACTGCGCATGTTCGTTCCGGATGTCTTCCCATATAGAACCTCTCAAGTATCGAATTGATACCTTTGAGCTGTTTTTGGTGGCTTCGAACTACGCGGATGCAATGCAGACGCGATAGCCTCTCAGATACCCGATGAGGCGAATAAAGCACGTAAAGCTTCGAAGTGGTGAGCTGTGGCTTCTATAGACCAATAAGATGTGATGAGACTCGAAGAGCTCACAACAATTCATCTTGACATCCTTTCCTTGAATCCTGCGAGCCTGCGAGGGTTTGGTCCGCTTTTAAGAATCAGGAATTTGATACGTTGTTGGACATTGTGATCATAAGACTTCTATGCTGCGCAGGCCATATTTTACAGTAAAGCGTTCGAGAGGTATAATGGATATATAGGCTTTGATTGCGGCGTGGTTACTGTGGTACGGGTTCAAGTTGACGTTGAGCAATGAGAAGTTAGAACGGACCCGACATTACCCAAGCATTTGCAAGACCATGTGACCTTAAATCTATTAATAAACGACCATCGAAGTATTGAAATTTGACAAAATATTGAGCGCTTACTGCTGCGTATCTGTAATATAAAATGAGTCTATTTGTTCAATGAGTACGTTTCAAAGGATTAGCTGACTGAATGCAACTGATATTTTTACAGTTCTTGGAATTATGCTGGTCGTAATTCTGAATTCATGCTCAGGACAGCTCTGGAAATATGCATTGAAAAATACACGACCATAGGCCTCGCATATAGATATCTGCAGTCCACGTTCATGACTGGTATTTTATGTTCTATGGCACGCCATTTGAACCAAACCTATAAACAGACACCTGAGCAATGTCCAAAGAGATCCCTTCTGACAGACATTGAGACCTCTCGACAAACCGACCTAGTTTCAGTCGAAGTACAGCGCAATCAATTTTCGATCTAGCAGTTCAACAAGAATATGTCGTGCAGTGGGCTTCCCCAGAAAGGTGTCATGATACAGACGGACCAGCGTCCAACGAGAAGATGTGGAATGTCAATGATGCAACAAAGTTGGGAATCCAAGAAAGTCAGGACGAGAGGGTAACAAGATTATTAAAGACGTTCCAAGCCTTGACCGAGGGTTTCAACGCCCTCCGGGATACAGATTTCGGTGGACGCTAAGAAGCATATGCGGCTAAATCGAAGCCTGGAAGGTTACATCGAAAAAATGAACGCAGAACTTGAACACCGGCTGCCATAGAGTGCCGTCAGGCTGGCGAAGATCGACAAGTTTGAGGGCAACGTTGCATGAAAATAATAGATTAGGTACAGGAAGGGCGTTTAAGTAATATTGGGGAGTAGGCTTAAGTCTTGAGGTATCGCATAGAGCCAATACTACGACTGACCCTTGGGTGCATGTAGGTAAATAATATGCTCGCGAACGTGGGCCATATACGCCATCGTTTGTTCTACACTGTATCGCATTTCTAAGTCAATAAAGCGAGCGAAATAAAGGAGAAAATAAAACGCACGTAGCGACGCCTTTCTCCTTGTTCAAAGCTTTTGTAGCCATGTCTCTTGCGAACCGTGCACTGTTCAAAGTTGGGTATTTGGGAGCCAGGATCTGTCCCAGCGTATCGACTGGGGTCTCCTTGATTGCTACTGAGAACATGCGGTCCTCCTTGGATCTTGGTTTCTTCCTCTTTGCCCTCTCCGCATCTTGGAGTTTGATGCGTAGCTCCATGCCTTTGTGTCCGAGGAGCTCTCCGGAAGTCGCTTTTAGGTATTGATCCAGACCACCTTTCTGGAATAGGTGTTAGAGCTCTTTCCGGAGGACAAAAGGTGTATGCAAGACGAACCGTCTTGATGGTCTTCAAAGCCCTAGTAGTCAACTTTAGTCGTACAGTTTCGCCCAAAATGTCGGATGTCAAGCGCTTCTGTTGAACGTTTGGTAGCCATGTTCGACGTGTTTTATGTTTCGAGAACGGGACATTGTTTCCGTATTGCTTCATCTTTCCTTGAAAAAGACCTTGCTGCGACCGCTTAAAAGGCTGAGAGACCATCTCCCATACTGCTCGAGACGGGAACATGGTGGCTGGTGAACGACAAAAGTTGTAAACAGCGTCTGGTTCCGAAATGGGACGGCTCTGCTTGGTTTTGATTGGAATAAAAGCCAATGGCAATATCTTGTATTAGTAAAGGCTTCCAAACTTGGAGTCGTCGACTCGCCAAGAGTCCCAAGACCCAACCTCAGTCCCATAAGTGAGTTTTTTGGTACGGAAAACAAAATTCTGAACAAAAGAATTACGGTCAATCGTATTTTATCAATTGTTTCTGATAATGGGACAATCACTTTTACCGCCACGTTTCCCCTCCAGTGATCTCAGAATCTCCCTTCGACCACTCTTTGGGCACTCTTTTCCGTCAGAGATGTCTGCTTCCTCCAGCTATATAACCTCCAGGCAGGTGTCAGCATACGTCGAGCGCTTCGAAAGATGCCTACGGACATCTTCTTGTATCCAATGGCCAATTACATATCAAACTACCATCCCATGATAGTTACCTTGTTGAAATGGGGGGTCATCCTTTGTCATACAGAACCGTCTTCTCTGTAACTCGACGGTATGAATTGGTTTTATTTCTGTATTACAGCTTGACTGAACTCCGATAACACTACCTCGGTCATTTGACGTGCTGTTTTCACAAAAGATACAATAACTTGAATAAGTATGTTGGCATGACGAATGTCATATTGCTAAATTCTTAGTCCTTGTTCTTTGCTATGTTTTCTCTATGCCACGGAGGACTTCCTCATAAGGTAATCTCAAATATCTCTTCATTCCGCTTGATGTGGTTTTAACAAATCAACGGAAAAGTGTCGTTGATATCACGCAGTCACTATTGATACTGAGTCTAAGAAAAAAGACCTCGGGTCAACTGTTGTCATATCCTTTCCTTGTTCACGGTCGCTCATGCACAGGTTCGGTATCTTGATATCATCGACACACAACACAACCAGACCTTTCGAGGGATCATGTTACCTTGTACTGAATAGAAAGATTGTTAACTGCTCGAGCTGCAACCTGGTGCAACAAAACTTATCTTCGTAGAACTGAGATGTCAGGCTATAGCCTGATGCAGATCTAGCTAGATCTGCATCCTAGATGACGATTGAATCCAGGAACAGGAGCTAAAAATGACTCCGCGACGACCACCCTGTTCTTTATTTGACGGCAGATCAAACTATGTATCATAATGTATGTTTGCCCACGGTATGTAATCCTGAACAGATAAAGCATTCCCTTTGGAACACTGTTGTTCTTCTAGTTTGGTAGTAAGCGACTGAATTTCAATACAATTACTGAGGGCTGTACGCTCTCGAAGCTTGAAGCTTGAGGGAGCCTGCGCAGGCACTCTGATACGTTCACATCTGCTTGGTCTTCAGTTTTTCATCGGGATGTGTGCGAAAAATCGCTGCGTACGCCGTATAACACACATTGATCACGGTGTGGTATTAAGTACTAAGGTAATCAATCGATCTTGATCGTATGTCATTTCCGGATTAGAGCGGATGCCGGAACCGATTGGCGAGCCTTGCCTGGAGATGGAAAGTGTTGTCCATAACACCTGTTCGACCTTCTCGACCCTTCAACTTGGTAGGATGTTTATAAAATAAGATTCAGCGTAACATGGGTCCTTTCCCGACACCCCTCTGCCTATCCCCGGCATTCCTCCACGATAGGTTCTGGACGCTTCAGTGCTCATCTTTGTCCAATGCCCGCTGTTAGAGGCAGAGCCTCCAGACAGAATGATGCTTTTGGTGCGTCTTATACTTTTGACCGACGCGTATAAAAGTGAACATAAGATCGCGCTTGGATCGCGCAGAACGCACAGCGCCCCGTGTGTTAGCGCCGCCCTGGACGAACGGCGCCGATGTGCTAGGCACTTCTATGCCCGTCGAATTTTCATCGACGGCCCCTCCGGAAGGTGCGCCGTCGGATGCGAGTCCAATATACTTCGAGCAGGAGTGCCATCCTCTTCGACGAACGAAGCAGAGCCGGAGAAAGCCCGAGAATCACATACCTCGACCGCCCAATGCATTCATCCTCTTCCGCTCTTCCTTCATCAAGAGCCGGCATGTCTCTAGCGAAGTCGAGACCAACCATAGCACGCTCTCTAAGATTATTGGTCTTACTTGGCAGAATCTTCCTGAGGCTGAGCGTCAGAAGTGGCATGTAGAGGCAAAGAACGCGCAGGAGGAACACAGACGTCAGTACCCTCAATATTCCTTTCGGCCTGTCCACAGCAAAACTAGAGGGACGGTGGCGGAGAAGAAGAAACTGCGCGAGGTGGGTCCCAAAGACCAGAAGCGTTGCGCCAAAATAGCAGAGCTTTTGGTTGGCGGAAAGAAAGGCCAAGAACTCGAAGTGGCGATACAGGAATTCGACAAGCACCATGTCCCCGAGATTGTGACGCGCTTTGAGACGCCAATGACTGCCAACACTTATTCGTCTTCTAAGAACGAGCGTCATTCGCGATCTATTTCTCCTCTGTCTATGCGAAATGAGAGTCCTGTTCGTTCCCTGCGACGAGCAAGCAAAGTTAAACCTGCCTCCTCCCCATTGGCTTCCCTTGAAATCACTCTTCCGCAAGATATGCCACACTCTATGCCCCCTATTCATTCTCCGGTCCCACATTCATTTGACCCGTTCGACCAAACACCTTCTTTTGTGAGTTTGCTCATCCATTGATTTACAAGGAAATTCATCAATTTTATGACAGGACCTGCCTTCGTTTAATTTCACCATTACCCAGCCTTCACCATCACCATTCATGGAAGATCACTTCACCAGAAACGCCAACATTCCTCCGCTACACGCGTTTGAATCGCAGGTACTTCAGAATGCTACCAGCCTGTGTCCAACTGCTCAATATCCGTCATCCATCGACGATCCATGGACGCGCCAGGGATCGCCTCTTTCCAACCCGACTAGCAGCATGCCCTCTACGCCAGCACAAATCTGTGTTCCATTCCCCGATTCATATGGCCCTAGCGCCTTCCACGGGAACGACGCCGCTACGGGAGACTACCAGGCAATGGGCAACGCGTACGGCGATTTCTCACAGTTCCCGTCCTTCGCCCCGATTTCCGCGCCGGGATATGGAGGCGGCGCCAAAGACTCTGAGCATCTGCCTTCTGATTTGGATAGTGGATGCTTCCATGTGCACGCTGAAGGCATTGATTCCGCGCAACTGCAAGCCCACCAGGACCAGGAATTCTTGTCGTTCATGCAGATGGCCACGCTCCCCGCTAATTATTCGCTCTGAGTCGGTCCTTCCGCTCTTTTCTTCGAACCCCATGGGCTCTGACGAGCTGTCGTTTCGATACTTATTACCTATTTGTTTATATGTTCATATCATTCACGACGGCACTTTCTTTCATGTTTGTAGATTCTGGACGGCTCACCCTATTTTCACGGACTAAGCACGATACCCCGACTGATCAGGTCCCCGTTAATGTACTAGTGTATTTCCTACCCAGCTGTGCTGCTATTTCGTTATCAGCCAATATCGTTACTGTTTCATGGTACTTAGCTCTGTAATTCATTTCCGACGGGTCCCATTCGTCCACCAACAATGCATGGGAAAAAATGTGGCGCAATCATATGGAGGCTTGAAGTCTGAAAGGGATCAAAAAATACAAGTCATTTAGTGGAATGAGGCGTTGAACTTGGGGCCTGTGTCAGGTCTTCGCATATGGATTTGAATGCAGCTTTGATATTCCGCCTTGACATAAGTACCGGCGGCACTAGTGGTATCAATGACTGCCAAGGATCGCATTACGGGAAGTCACCGCAGAGCTCATACCCCCAACGACTTTCCCGGAACCACATATCGATATTATAAATTTTGTTTCGTTATACATATAAATATAACAGCAACCAACATTCCATCCTAAAACTATCTAAGCTTCATCTACCAAGCCAGACTTCAGAGTATCACTGGTATCCAATTTCTCTGAATTTCCATCATTGACAACATCGGGGTTCGTGTGAACCGAGCCCGTAAAACGGGTCCTTCCCCAAAAGATCCATGTGAGGCCAACGATCAGGAATATGCCGCCGACAGATACTATCGCGTAGTTCATGTTGAACTGCGTTACCGGCCGCGCAGTGGGCAGGACGAAGAGGACACAGATGAAGACGATGAACTGTCGAGGAAACCATCATGCGTCCGTTTAGCGCCTTCTATCCGTAGGCTGAGCGTGGAATGGACGTACGGATAAACTGGCAACATTAATCGCCATAGACCACTTTCCTAGATGAAAAGGTCCCCGTTCTTTCATCCTGACGACGACGCAATGGATCAGCAGCTGGCCCCGATTCAGACGGAACACGAAAAACATACGCCGACGGCCAGAACACGCGGATGAGGATGGGCTGCGCGTACCCCAGCATGACCGATATCGCCGCGGACGACAGGATCGCGTTGAACTGTCCCCAACACAACACACGGCCGGCGTCAGCTTTCATCCTGGACGCGCCCACAATAACAACCAGGAGGGGCACGCACCGCGATCACCGAGCCAATATACGCGCAGGACAGGACACACCCCACCAGCACGGAGAACCAGATCCCGACCCACGGCGCCTGGAACCTGTTCAGCTTCATGAACCCGCGCTTCGCCGGCACCGCGTTATCCCGCGCCAGCGCGTACATCAACCGGGAGCTCGCCGTGTACGCCGTCGCCGCCGCCATCCACTGCGCGAGCGCGATCACCGTCAGACACAGGAGCGTCAGGCGCGGGCCGACCGCGTCGTGGTAGAGCTGCGCGATGGGGATGGCGAAGGACGTGGCCTGCACGGCGGCGACGTCCTGCACGGCGAAGAGGAGCGCGAGCATGTAGGCGAGGCCGATGAGCCAGGAGCCGACGATGGAGCCGACGACGGCGACGGGCGCGAGGAACTCGGCGCGCTTGGCCTCCTCCGCGACCTGTGCGGCGGTCTCGCAGCCTTCGAGAGTGTAGACGGCCTGGGGTCTCGGTTTATGCTAGTTAGCAGAAATAGGGAAGCAGACTTGCCTGGAGAAATCCCAGAAGGACGACAAATCCTTTTGAGCCCCATCCTGTGAAACTAGACTTATCAAATAAAGAAACTATGCCTCACAGCAAGGACGCTTACTTCTCGTAGTCAGTGAAGACAAAGGTTGCATCGTTCTAAAAGAAATGTAAGCTTCTCACAATCTCAGAAAAACGGTAAAGCGGACGGACTCTTGCTGGCGCCTTTGTTAACAATGTTATGACGAGGACGAATGTGCCGCCAATGGTCCACCATACGTTGAAAGAGCTCATGCGACCAATCGCTTTAGTCCCTATCGTGTTGATTATTCCGGATAATATGTTGACTCCCCAAGCAATGGCCGCTATCTCAACACGGGTCAGGGAAATTTGCTGACCGACTTCTATCAGCGATGCAATGAATAAGGCGACGCTGCGGGGGGAGCGACGACGGTTAGATTAATGAGAATGTTACTGGACCGTCCTTGCCTCAAATTTCCCGACGTTCCGGTCAGTATCATTGCTATCGTGTAGATCCATCCTGTACAAACTAGAATTGACCATGAGAGGATAGGGGGAGCGATTTTAGAGAGACGTACATCCTAGAGCTGGTGCGTCGGGTTTCATTTTGCAGACCCAGAAATACAACCCTCCCATGGTTGGACTGCAGATGTCATTCAGCAATTATTCCTCGAGACCTGAAGCGCTGGAGTATTCTGGGAACAGACGTACTAGGCGCTGCATATTTCTGCCAGGCTCAATGCTATGAATAGCATGAACAAGGAGCATATCTATAGAACACATGAGTGGGAATTCAGCGCGACAAAGGAGGTTCGACCTACGTTCCAACCCCAGAAAAGACCTGGAAAAACGTCAAGATAAGAGTCAAGATATGCACTGTCGCGTCGACTTTCTGCCACACACCTAAAGGACCCCAGAGAAAAGACCGGTCTGAAATGCGCTGCTCATCCCCGTAAGAATGCCGATAGCGCAGAACGACATTCCAAGGACGCCGAAGAAAGACATCTCTCTGCGAAACTCTGCCTGATAGCCCAGCTCCCATAGGCGTTTGTCTGATTCATCGTTTTCAGGACCCGTGTCTTCCTTGAGTGGCGACATAGGCTGCGAAGGATGCTGCCATTCTGCAGATTCGTGAGACATGGATGCTGTCTTGGTCGAAAAGTGTTTATCGAAGGGCGCTGGAGATACGGTGGTGGGAAACTTAAACAAGTGATAGTATAGAAAGAAGCTCGATATTAATAGATATGCTTGGCCAGTCGATTTGGTCGGACGACCCCTCGCTATGTAGGTCCATCTGAAGACCAAGTCCCGTATACGGAAGATCTGACCAGTCTACCGTCTGCTTGCGGCTGAAGCTTGATTTCTGATATCCATCTCGTCCTGGTAGGCAATGGAGTTTCCGTTGTAATGAACACCGACTCGCGAGTGTCTACTCCTGTCGACCTCAACATTGATTGCCTGTTTGCAAAATTGCTTGTGAGGGGACATGGGGTTGAATGTGCATGTGGGACGAAGTTACGCGTTATCGGTGCCGGTGACCGCGCAGAAAGCCCGCATAGCGGAACCGCGTCGCCGGGCCGCACGGCGGCGACGGCGCACGCGACCAGACGCCAACGTCTGATGAATCGCCTCGAGGTTAGTCTCCCGTAGGCAGACCCCGAAATGCGGCTGATGATAAAGTCGATCGTCGTTCGCGTCGTTCGCGGAGCGCGCAGGCGGCGCTGCGCTTCTCCTCCACCACGGCCGCTGCAGCGCAGACGCTTGACCAAACGCCGCTCCCTGTGGACGCAGCGGGCGTCGACGGCGGCGGCGGCCACCACCACTCCGCCGCGGCGCAGCTGTGCGCAGAGGCGAGCGCGCACTCGCCGATGCCGCTGGGCTTGGCGCGCAAGCAGGTTGGGTCGACGCTGAACGGCGCGGGGCCGGGCGGGCGGAAGAAGAGCGCTACCGACTCTGGCGCTGGGTCAGGTCTGGCTCCAAAGGTATGAACGGGCTTTGGGCGGGGAGAAGTCGGTTGCGGGGAGCAAAGTATACACGGCGCGCTCTCTGCCTTTTCTTCTCCTTCTTCTTCTGGGCTTATGGTAGACTCGGGATTTGGTACTCATTCGCGACGGGGCTGTTCGCGGGGTATACGCGCCCGGGGAGGTGCTGGCCTTCTTGGCCTCTTCCATTGCATCCCATTCAGTTTCCGATTCCCTGGGTTCTAGCGATTGCTACTCGTGTCTGTGCGAGTGGCCTGGTTTCTTTGTCGAGACGACAGTGCCATGTAGATTTTTCGGGGGCGCGTGCCTACATACACCGCGGCGGTGCCTCCATTCACCCTCTTTTTTGTGTGTTCGAATATTCATCATGCACTGGTGCTTGAGCACTGCAGCCTTTTCCACGGCACGGGTCTTATGTTTTTTACGTTGGGCTCTGCCGTTCCTATCATAATTACTTACATATATGCGGAACACTATTAGCTAGGAAGGAGATGCCTAGATGCCTTATCAAAATGTACATTTACTGACATTTGCCTCTTCAAAGTTGAAAGCAAGGAAAATGTGATAAAAATACGCGCGCGCAGGAGATGGGGGCCTCGTCACAGCCGATCGTCGCATTTAAAATTTGGAATATGAAGCTTGAAGCTTTTTTGAACGTTGAACTCTCTTAGACTTCTCAAGAACTCCTCCAAGCAACCTCCAAGACCTTGCCATTATTGCCAAAAGTCCCAAGACCACCTCACTCGCTGTCCAGTGTCAGTGCGATTCATGAAGCACCGAATCTGGTAATCACGTGACTGATTTACCACGGAATTTGCCTCGTCGCCGACGGGCCACGGCGACGGAGCTAGAGTATACATCAGATTCTTATTCCACATCTAACTCATCAAGTTCGCCACCTAAACTCGCCCTACTACCAGGGAAAGTTCCCTCGCGCAAGTTATCCTCGCTTTTAACGCGTGTCATCATACACAAAGGCCATATCCAAGGCGTACTACCAAAGAAGCCTTGGAGGACCTGCCAGACGGAACGCACAACAACCAGTTCTCGACAGCGATGGATAACGCGGTTTCTTTGGATCAGATTTTCTCAACCGCTCTCCTCAAGCTTGTCGTTCCGGATACAACTCTTGACTTTCCTCCAACGGTTCCTACCGATGAATGGCTGGAAGCAGCGCGCTCTGTATCAGTAGAAAGGAAGCAGGCATTTTTTGGTGCGATGTTCCGAGATTCTGTGACTTGCGTCGCATTTACAAATCTCAGATGAACATTTACAGTCTCTTCTCCTTGTTTACATCAAGAATCCCGATGCACAACCTCCTGCGGACCCGTCTAAACCACCAGAAGTTCTTCTCGATCTTTTGGCGCATATTCAAGTGTCCATGGAGGCCTCATACATCTCTCAAACGGCAACGGCAAATCCAGAGACGCCCCGAAATTCAAGAATGTTATTGACGCCACGAACGAGCTCGCTAGCAAAGCCAAACCAACGACTCAATCCGCATCCCTCTATTCTCCCGCCAAGTACACCGCACCCAATGCCAGCTACAGGCGACCAGGATCGCAAGTACAGCACGGCAGAAGGCACGTTACTCGTAGCCAACATATGGGGCAGCAATACCGCGGACAATTCGCCGGAGGGGTTTTCTCTGCTGTGGTCGGACGAACAGCAGAAATGGGTGGCTGTCTATAAGATGGATATTACAGTGTGTCAGTTGCATGCCATCTTGTTTTACTAATCACTGACTCACCACAGCATTCCTGCGCCTCAATTTCAGCAATCCTCTATTGTGTTTGACCATTTCTGCGACATTGCGCGAGAAGCCAATACCAACCCATCCGACGCATCCACTAGCACGCTTCTTCGAATCACTGGGCGACTTCAAGCCCGAAAGGACAGACTCCCCTAAATCACCGGGGGTAAACGGCCAAGCTGGAGAGGGTGAGCACCAGCTGCTCGACGGGCTCGAAGAAGTCAACCTCCTTGAAGGTCTCCTCGCAGCGCCGACGTTCTCAAAAGATGACATATACCTGCCTTCCCTTCGCCTTGGGACAGTCTCTCGGCAGAAGTTATTCTCCCTCCCCCCTGTGCTCATAAACTCGCCCATCCAACCCTCGCCATCTCCAATGACGGCGGTGCGCAAAGCCCATCCCACACTGCGCAAGTCCTTCCGCAAGACGCTGCAAACCGTCTCCGGGTTCCGGGTGCGCATGCGGACCGTCTTTGTACCCTACGTTCTGCTGCCTGAAACAGAAGCATGCTTGACGACTTGACGGAAGAAGAAAAGGAGCTCGAGCGGAGGGAGGCGGGGAGCGAGGAGCGCACGGTCGTGTTGTGTGTTGAGATTGAGAATTCGGGAGATTTGGGAATGACTGCTGGCTTTATGGTGGAAAAGGTGGACGTGAGCATTGGAGGTGAAGGGGCCCAGGCTACGCTCATTGGGTGGGGCGAAGATGGCTTCACTTCGAACGCTGCGAAGAATACGTTTCCGCTGCGCATTGGGCCTCTTGCCCAGTATAATCTTCTATATGCAGTGACCTTCATGAGGTCGCCAGAGGAAATCGATGCTTTCTCCTTCGCCCATGGGGTCAACGATACCAGAGCGGCTCCTGATCTCCAGCGTGCTGTTACGATCAATATCTACGGAAAACCCTACTTTCCACCGCCACCTTCGTCCACGTCACTTTCAATTCCCCATTCAAAAACACTTGCGTACCCGACCCAAACCTTCTCCTCGAGGTGGAATTGTGTGCTTGATCTTGCTTCTCAACCTGCCCGCCCACACGACACATTCGAGGCGGGAGACCCTTCCGCAGATTACCCAAGCATCATGCCAGAACCTGCATCACCCTTCCCCGGTGGGCTTTCTGTGTACAGCTCTAATACGACGCCGGGGATGCAGATGGGGAGCGCGACGCCCCAGTACTCGGCTACGGCCGGCAGCAGGAGGTTCACCCTCGTCCCAGGCGCAAATTTCGCTGGCCGCACGCTCAAGACCCTCACCCCCAATCGGTCCTTGCGGCCGAGCGATATAGGACGCGAAACATCGCCCGTGCCTTCGTCGCGGCTCTCAGCGTACGCCCTGTCCGCGGCGGGCTCCGCGCAGTATATGAAATCGCCTACGACGTACAGCGCCCCTCCGCCCCGCCCATACCGTCCACGTCGGTGCAGCCGCTCGTGGGCCTGCCCCAGCCCCCCGACTCCCCCGACCCGCACTCGGGCCTGGACATGCCCACCACGCCCGCGTACCCCGCGTACCCCACGAAGTCCGCGCTCCCGTCGACGCCGCTCTCGCAGCGGCCGGTCTCGACGCCGACGCACGCCGGGCTGAGCGTCGAGATCCGGCGCGAGCGCGGCGTCGGGGCGGAGTACGGCCTCGGCGCGCTCCCGCAGACGCCGCTGCCGTTCGTGTCCGGCGCGTTCGGCGAGCAGACGATGCTGGCGAAGCTGCAGCAGGCCGGCGCGAGCGGGGAGAACGTCATCGTGTCCGTGGGCCTGCTCCCGCCGTCGGCGCTGACGGCGCGGGACGGGGGTGCGGCGGAGATGGCGGGGCTGGGTCTGGGGAAGATATACCCGTTGGATGTGTTTACGCTGGATATTTTTGTGTTCAATCAGAGCTTGTGGCCCAGGCGGTTTGAGGTGACCTGTCCGGAGCGGCGGCGGAGAAGGAGAGGCGGTGAGGAGACGGGCGTGTATGATGGTGGCAGCGAGGCAGCGCGAAAGATGGGATATCCGGGTGTGTTGCCTCTGCAAAGCAGGATTCGGATTGGGCAAGTTTTATTCTATTCGAGCTTGCAGATTTGAATGCTCACCTTCTTCGCATTTATAGGCCTCTCCGACCATCTGCATGTCAGTCAGTCCGGATGGAATTCCTTGCAGTTTCGCCTGGCGTGCACGCTATTGATACCCTCACCTTAACGGATGTTGAAACAGGCTTTTCAACTAATCTTCGGTATGTCCGAATGCTCGACTTGCTCTAATTCAAACGTTAACTTGTTTCTAGATCCGTCTTGGACATCGTGGTGCATGATCCAATGGATTAAAATACTGCGATTTTATTTTTCTTTATACCTCTTTCCCTTGATCGTCCTTTTTTCTCCGAAGACCTTGTGCCTGTTGTAAGTTTTGCCATGGACCGATGGGTCAGACGGCATCCTCTGGGCATAGTTTTCTGAGAGTGCAAAGCGTGTCAATGCTCAATGCACTCAATCCTTGACCAGTGGACCGACAGGCTGCATCAATCAAATAACTGTGAAACGTGCGACTCTTTGGCCTGTATGTAACATTGATGACAGTGAAGAGCAAGGCTATGCTCGTTGTCATAATACCAATAAGGTTCTGGTTGGCGTCTTATTATAATCCGCAGTCCCGTGTAGTATTGTGTCGCAGCCGAGAGCTGTGCCAATAAAAACCTCATAAAGTCCTGTTCGGCAGAAACTACTCTTCCCTAACGATTTCAAGCAATTATGTTGAACGAAACAAACACGCCATCTCCAAGAACCGCCTTTATTTCTGGTCCAATAGAACCAGGAGTGGATTACTTTCATGAACACTACGAGCCGTTGATTCGCGATGCAATCTCAGCTGGGGATTCGTTCGTCATGGGCCCCGCACCTGGAATGGACACTATGGGACTCCAATTTCTTCTTGAAGAGAAGGTCCATCCTTCCAGAATCACCGTCTATCTTTCGGAATTTCAAGAATTCCCGCTGCGAGACCTGAAGGGATGGTTCGAGGGCCTAGGAGGCAACGTCAAAGTTGAGGGAGTGACGACGAGCAACCGCGACGCAGCCATGACTCGCGACTCCGATTACGACATCCTAAGATACATGTCCGTCGAGGAGCAAAAGAAATTCTATGGCGCGAGGTACTTTCCTCGCGTCAGCGCGACGGAGAAGAATGAACGAAGGAGGCTTGGATTGCCGTTGCATGTGAACCACGCCTACGAGCTCGGATCCAATCCGATAAGCCAATAACACGGATAATATTCCATCTTATGTTGCTAGTGGCTCAAAAGGCGGAGATTTACTCAACAAGTGGAACAGGGTATAAAGGTGGTTTTAGATAAGATTTCCAGTAAATCTAAATCATGATGCAATGCATCTAGTTACCCTTGCGAATGATGTTCAGCCTGGACCTGCCAGGCTGCCGTCAGAGGCCTCTTGCACCTGAGGGAAATAGGTGAAGAAGTATAAGTGATACTGCTGATTGGGATAAACTTATAGTAGCTATTAGAAGTTGTGCTGAAGTTTGTACAGTAAGATGCAGAGTCAAATTTTTGAGAGAAATTTCGCAAGGGCCAAGGCTTTATCAAACTGGGGCTGGAACTTGACTGGAACCAAACGACTATTCAAAATTCCAATATTCAATTTCGCTATCATCCATTAGACTCTGAGCAGTGAGTCTCTAGAGAGGGAAAAATTTTGATGAAAAGAAAAAGAATAATCATAGGGAAGTACTGACAACAGAGGGATTCGAACCCTCGCCGTTTCCGACCAGATGTGACTAAATGTCCTGATTCTGGCCCTTAGACCACTCGGCCATATTGCCATGTACAATTTCAACAATGTACTAATGCCAAGCAACATTCTCTTCTCCGCTACTTTCCACCTTCAAAAGGCACCTCGAGCTCAAGCATTGATCGTTGTGAATCAAATCATATTGCGCTGCAATGATTACAGTACAATCATAGTACATTCGAAACTAAGATGTACACAGCTGTTGCAAGAAGCAAACGATGTGTGCTACATTGACGGCGATCAATCTAGTTCACTGCTAATTCCGAACGTTGAACGACGAAAGGCTAAAGTAATATCGGCAGCCAACAATAATTAGCTGGACAGTAACTATCTCTCCAAGGTTTGAGCCCAAAAATCCCATATCGTACCGTCGTCCATATCAGTATCATGGTTCGCGTGAGCTTCGAACGTTGCGGAGGAATCGTAATTGGGGAAGCCATTTGTACTGAAGGATGTTTGTGGAGAGTCAAACGAGAACGTGGATTCCGGTGAGAGCGGTACGGCGGAAAAAGTTAAGCCCAATAAAGGGCACCGAGGGCGCCATCGGTAGCGCCCCCCACCTGGCATTCCCAAGATCTTGGAGAGTTCTTGACCGGTGAACTGATTCGCAGACGATGTCCGTGACAGCTGGCCTGTTCCGAGGTCCTGAGGAATATCAAAAGAGGCGCCATTCCCTGGAATAAATGACTGGCAGTGTGGCCGCTGCCGGAAAACGCAAGCTCATCTAGAGCAGGTGGCGGATGCACGATGGTCTGGTCATAAACATTGATACCGTATCATATCGAGGGAATGAAGTTGGAGCTGAAGAAGAGAGTGCAGGAGTGACATATAGAGAACCAGGGCTAGGGATGATTGGACTTGCAGAGCCACTGCTGAGTAGGTTAGAGCGGCGGCGGATCCAGGGATCTGTGAAGCTGGGATGAAGGCTGGACGGACTGTTGGATGGGAAAGATGAATCGCTATTCGGAGGAACTTGAATAGGAATAGGGATGGAGCAGAACGGCCAGGGGAGGAAGAGACAGCATAGTTGGATATATCCTGTTGATTATGAGAAATAGTAATATTGGGAGCAAGAGAAGAGTGATGCGCAGCGGGAGAAGGGTTAGGAGAGTCATTAACAGAGTGACCTCGGGAATGAATGCCCATGCGATGGTGCTTAGGCCTAGTTAACGAAGAGTGGCGCCGGATGTGGTCTTTAGATAAGGAAAAAGGGGAACTTGAATCATCGTCATCGTCGTCATTACAACTTCGGGTGAGAAGAAGATACCGCCCGGGGAGGACGAGATCGGAATGATCTTGCGCTCAAGGAGGGGCTTCAATTGTTCATTCATGAGGTTCTTCATGATACCGGCGATATTGGTAGCACATTGCCAGGACCTGCCGATCTCACTCAGGTATTCTAAAAGTTCCTGTTGTCGGATAGAATGATTGAGCTCCTTCTGAGCAATGCGAATGCCAGTGCTTGCTTGTATTCCAGTGAGGAGATAGACAGTGCCAGCGGAAAAGACTGTTTGGATGAGAGTTACAGGGCAGTAGCGGAGCGTGTAAAGGGAGCGCCAAGTCGAGAGTAGTTCCATTATGTTTTCGGCTGCTCGCCTACAAAGCTGATGAAGCGATTGGATCACTCATTGCAATGGAACGAGATAAATAAATCAGTATACCTTAACATGATCAATTTCTCTCGATCCATACTGGATATTAGGCGCCCCGTGCGCTGGAAGAAAGGGCGGTGGAGGAGGATAAAGAGCCACCAATATGCAAGATGCATCATGAGCTTGTGCGGCGTTGACGTTTGGCGTGAATTATGAGTGATATCAAGCTCAGGCGAGAGTCCATTTTTCCACGTATTGAGACTGAGGCTACACGGCGGAGGAAAGTTAAGCGTTTGAAGGGGATGAAAATTAAAATGGTGATTGACTCAATCTCTGTTATCAGCGCGTCTATAGCGAATGGACGGCTATGGGATTGTCTAAATGGTTACTATAGGCATAAAGGTAAGTCAACGTTATATGAAAAGGTGCAGAAACCTACACCACGTCCATAATACGCCGCGAGATCATCAGCAGCTCGCACGTCGCCTGGAAGGTCGTCGTCAGGTAGTTCGGTTGAGGCTCGAGTTTGGACGATGGGTGCGTCCATGGTAATTGATCGTAGTCTTGGTCGACCAATGGCATTGAAATGGCTTTGAAGGCCACGTGTCGGAAGTTGGTGTGGGACACCAAACTCACGTCCAACGTAAAGAGACCAACACACATCCTACGCAAGAATGATAAATAAACTCAAACATCGGTGAGTGAAGAGCGACTTACCTGTGTGAAGGTTGTCCAATACGTCCATCGACGATCCAGCAGGTCAGACTCATCCATTATTCCTGCCTTTACCCATTCAGAGCAGTCGACGTTCAAACCCACTATGAGCATGATCAGACCCAGAAGATATCAAAAAGAGTAAGCCGAAAAGCGTACAAGCTTGGGCCATTCTGGCGCTCATTCCTGCGAATAATCAGCGACTGATGTTTAGATAAAGGGGGCACACATACCGAAGTACAAGTAACCTAACGTTTGATCACCCTTGGAGCTATGGAAACTTGCCAGAATAGAGAGTGCGTTGACGACACTCAGATTAGGCTTGCTACACTCAATCTCGATGTAACTTTTCGCTTGGTTGGCAAAATACTGCCGAGATTTGAGATCTCTTAGCTTCGAATCATCGACGAACGCCAGCCCAAGTGCCACCAATGCGTTATGGAGCATAGGTGAGTAGTGAGGAGTCTTAGGTGAGGGATGAGAAGAGGGGACAGACAATGAACGATACATGTCCCTTAGAAAGAGTGCAGGGACGACGCGGAGACACCATGATGTGAAGAACTTGAAAATTAAATCAAGTGCTCTATGAAGTAGCAGGCATTCGATAAGATTGCAATGAAGAAGGGCACAGCACTTACTTATCATGGGTTCTACGATCCAGCGGCACTATGTCCGGGAGATGTCGTGACCAATCGAAGTCAGGATTGTAGTGGTTGTCGGGGACGCCATCTGTGAGCAGCACATATGTGGCATCGGGGTTTTGTGCGAGAGCAGGAAATCGAGAAAGCTGTGTGGATGATGGCGGTGGTTCGGCATGGTTGAATCGGAAGGGGGCGGTGATTCCGTAGTGGTGGAACCCATTCTCCTCAAGCTAATGAATGCAATTTGAGACCTGCTTGACGAACGAAACGAATAGCATATCGTACCTTCAGACTCTGCGTCGGAATACACAGCTCCTTCGCCGGATCTCCTGAGTCCGAATTGCCATCCTCGCTAGCAAGGTCGAGTTCGTGTTCGAATATGTCGGGCGATGGGCCCAACAGCCCATCGCTGTCCGAGGGGCGCGAAGCGCGAAATTCACCATTTCGGTTCGGGTATTGGTCTAGCTGTGATTCTAGATAATCGGCGTATTTCCGCCATTCTAAAGCTCGCACTCGGAGACTCTCTCCCCGTTTGTGCATCGCCTCGAAGTGCTGCTCTGTCCGCGGCTTGCGCACTGGATTCTTGGTCCATGCACACTGTGCGAAACGATGAGTACGTCGCATGTGTTGCCATTAGCAGATTGGATACGTACTTCTTGCTCGCGGCCTTGTTGACGACATGGTTGGCAGATAGGTTTGTTGCCGTCGCATTTGGTCTCCTACCAGCTGATGAGAGTTTTTTCCACGGAACATCGCGAGCATGCTTACTTTCTCGCACAGACGTCGCACGCAGGATTGTATGTTCCTCGTCCGCGAGGGTTACCAGAGCTCGAAGCCTTTGTTTTCATCAATGCGCAGGATTAGATGTGAAGTAATCGTGCGAAATGATCCGAAAAGTACGTCAGACGCTTCAACGAGGGCAAGTAGTAGGTTAGAACTTAGTATTAGTGGTACTAAGTAAGTAGTGATCAAAATTATGGGGTATTGCTGCTAGGATTATGGAGTTGTAAACAGGAGCGCTTGTGCTATGCATGGCGTCTATATATGACCAGCTGAAGGTGTACTTGGGAAACCTTCACTAGTACCGCGCGCTTTCCGAGCACTTGACACTGATAGATCAACACAGCATTTACAGTTTGAGCGTCTACGTACAGGCCCCACCCACGCCACGCTACATATTTAGTCGTTCGGTGGGATCCTCCATAGACACCGTAACCATATGTAGGTCTAAAATGCCTCAATGCCTCCCCACCCAATCAAGTAAAACTATCTGCAAATGATACTGGCTCAAGCCGCTCAACATTGAACGCTGAGTATGCTGGATATTGAGATAGATCAACATCGCTCAGGCTTATCCCACTCCTAGGTTGTTGAGAAATGACGCAAAGAACTGGAAATGGACAGAGCGACGCCCGCGGACAGTACATGAGGAAACAACGTGTTTTGCGAGTACAGCCAATTTTAGGATGGAGTAGCCCCGCCCTGTGGGCGACGGGGTCCAAATTGCTGTATACTTAGGTACATCTGCACCCCGAACACAGGAACACGAGGCTGCGATCTCCTTTGCGAGTACAACCCGTTTTGGCATAACAGAGCCCGCCATTCGGGCGACGGGATGCCGAATACGTGCCAATTATCACAGCCTACACCGTTGAGTGCCGAATCATTAACTCATGCTTGAGCTTGGGATTCTAAATAGACTTGGTAGAGGGCTATCAGCATCAATGACATATGAGAAACAGATAACATTACAGGCCAGCGGCCACAAGGCAACTAGGAGCAATGGATAGACACCTACCGAAGCCTATTTTCTATACAAGATGTCTTTTGCAGACGTGTCTTTCTTCCAGAGCCTATCCCATACCCCATTTCCAGTTGCGATACTTACGCTCGGCACCAAGTGTGACTTCGATAAGAATCTGAAGCACTGAGTGTGACTGGTATTCAACAGGTGATCATACCAATGTCGGCCAAATGATAGGTCATTGGAGCCAAAGGTGTGTAGCCCACTGGATAAATAGCAACCTTCATCAATGACAACTGCTATCGAAAGCAAAAGGGAGATACGTACGTAGGGTGCAAAGATCCGAGTCATGAGTCTAGCGCCTACGAATGACGTCGAAAAGGCTTTCCAGCCAGGAAAGAAAAGATTTGCACGGAATAGGTAATTTGCAAGGCGCCTTGAGGCGGCACCATGTCGCTGGTTAGGTGTTAACTTTAGCGAATAATCTAGCAGCAAATCAATCACATACCTTTGTAGTTCTGATCTTGTTCATGCCGTTGCACCGTAATCAGGACGTCCAGTGTATTCATAGCTGTCACCTGTGGGTCTTTGCTCGGGGAAACTAGATTGAATGAAAGTACAAGTGCGGCGAGGTCAATCAGAGGGCGTGTGCCAGTGTTCAGGATATCTCGGAGATTGAAGAGCATTAAGAGGGCCAAAGCAGAAGCCCAAGAAGGATATTGACAGTGCGCTGCGCTGCCTGCGCATCGAGTCTCGACAAGGGTCCGAAGCCAAAATTCACGATCAAAACAAGTCTGTATAAGAGGCTTCAATTGCCAATTGAGTCAAACTGACAATGAGAAAAAAAGCAAGCGCTCACTTGAGCCCTCCGGGTCGAGCTGCCAATATTTCGAGGCTTCTCCCGTCTTTCAGCATGATAACGTTTTCCTTGAAGTGGGCGAACAGTTCAGTCGGGCAATAGTCATATTTGGATATGGGGAATCATAATAATAATTATAATGGGGATTAAAAAAAAGTGATAATCAAACAACCTGGATAGCTATGAGCGAAAAAGACTAGAACGGAAAGAAAAAGCGAACACACCCTGGGAGCCAAGCTAACAATCTTTCCCCACCCCTTAAGCCTCAGGTCAGCAGAGACCATGCCACCAATGCGCGTCCCAAGCATTTCCTTCTTGTTGTTCAGCAACACGGCAGCATTGTCGTCGAACCGAATGTAGGAGCCGTCTGGCCTGCGGACGGGCTTCCGCGTGCGCACGATAACGGCGCGTCGTACATCTCCGCGACGAACTTTGACAGCATTTACAGATGCTTGGGCAGCGGCCGACACAGGGCGTGCCTTCTGGACGACAACGACGATTTCATCGCCGACTGAACCCCAGCCGTTGTTGACTTTGTTCTTCAGGACATTAACACACTCGACAAGGAGTGCGCCTGAGTTATCTATGCACTATAATCGTATTTCAGCCTGTAAGACATGTGTGTACGATGTTACGACGTACATTGAGTGTTCCTTTAAGACCAATCATGGCGGAGAATGACGAAAACGGTAGGCTCGACGCGGGCCAACGACCAGCTCAACAATTTCCAGGAGTTCCCACGGACCTAAATGGAGCATGCTTTATACATAGGACTCCACCGTCGCCGTCTTTCTTTCTCAAACCACCACCACCACCACATCTACCACGCTTTCTACTGTTCAAAATGCCAGTATCCAGGCGCGGAAGCGGGAGCGTCACCCTGCCTACTGGCCAGACGCTCGCGATCCACACCAGAACCCAAGATGAGGAAGATCTCCCTCACGCCACTAAGAAGTGCGTCGCGTTGATTATCTGCCAAGCAATCGCAAGATCGATGAGCGTATCCTATCTTTTCTGAATTTAGGACCATGTCGGACCATCTGCGGAGGCTAGAGAGCCTGTGAGTTGCGTTCAAGTGCAGCGGCTGCCTCCTATGTCCTAATCAGACAGCCAGATTCACTCTTACGCCGCAGCGGATGCGCATGATTGTCGAAGCCTTCAAAGATACACTGGAGCAGGGACTGGAAGAGACCGGACAGACTGTGGTGCGTATCGGTATTGTTATCGGAATACTTCGACCTCGGGTATCAACCTCATTTGTACAGCCTATGATCGCGACGTTTGTCTTCGGTTGGCCCACAGGTCAAGAGAAGGGCGACTACCTAGCTGTGGACCTTGGTGCGTTTTTCTCTCGTGTCTCTCTATCGCAGACCCCTAAAATGGAATCCATAGGAGGAACCAATCTCCGTGTCTGCCTTGTCACGATACAAGGCGAAGGGAAATTCGAGATAACCCAAACAAAATACCGCCTTACCGAAGATCAAAAGCAAGATGATGGGCAGAAATTATTCGATTTTTGTGCTGAATGTTTGCAGACATTCATCAATACGAGTCTAGCCCTCGAAGGAAGCGACTATCTCAAGAAAGGGGAGAAGATCCCTCTTGGATTTACAGTGGGTAGATTCAATGTTCTGCCGACATAGGATTAATCTTTTGTTGGTTTTTAGTTTTCATACCCTTGCTCGTAAGTTTATTTCGTCTTTTCATGACAATTGATAATTGATTTTTCGTGAAGCCAAGAGCGTATAGATCACGGTGAACTGATTCGTTGGACCAAAGGCTTTGGTGCCGCCAATACTGAAGGTCGTGATGTTGCTGAGATGTTCCGACACTCTATAGAGAAATATGTACGTCATTCACTCTTTTCTGTCCGCGAGATATATTTAACCTCTGGATGTAGCAACTCCCAGTGGAGCTAACAGCATTGATCAACGATACCACTGGAACCCTCATCGCATCGCATTATGTTAACCCAGAGACCAGGATCGCATGCATCTTTGGAACGGGTTGCAATGCTGCGTATATGGAGGACATGGCGGATATTCCGAAATTAAAGTATTTGAATATCGACCCCGACGCAAAAATGGCTATTAACTGTGAATGGGTACGCGTGCTTCGCATATCCCCGTGGTTTGGTTTTCACTTGCTAGACAGGGTGCATTTGACTCGTTCACACATGAACACCTCCCACGAACCAAATATGACATTATTGTCGACGAGACATCGAATAAGCCAGAAGAACAAGCCTTCGAGGTTCAGTTTCATTCGTAGTTGGCACTGATTTCCAGCTAAAGTCTTTCCACAGAAACTTATTTCAGGCCGTTATTTGGGAGAGATCCTTCGCCTCGTAATTTGCGAGCTCATTGACGAGGGTGTTCTATTCCTGGGACAAAACACATATAAACTAGAGAGTCCTTATGTCTTCGAAACAGCATTCTTATCTCTCATGGAGAGGTATGTAAAACAATCGACATGAGTCGTGTTTCCCTGTTCTAACCCATGTACAGCGATCCGACAGACGAACTCCTCATGATCATCGGAATTTTTTCACACTTCTTTGCTGTTGAAACCACACTGGCTGAGCGTCAATTCTTCCGCGCTCTAGCCAAGTTGATTGGCCGACGCGCAGCGAGATTGAGCGCATGTGGTATCGCAGCCATCGTCAGCAAGAAGGGATATTTGGACGAAGGATGCAGAGTTGGGGCCGATGGATCCTTATATAATGTGCGTGTCCTATTGATGTTTATGGTGCTGATGCTGATACATGCCTCGACATCGTCAGAAATATCCTGGCTTTGCCGATAGGATACATGAAGGATTAGTGGATATATTCGGCGAACGAGGACGGTATGTTTCTATAATGCGTTTATTTGTCTGTAGCCCTCGCTTCTTACCATAACATTTACTTTCGTACGACAGCAATATTATTACCCATCACGCCGAAGATGGAAGTGGAGTAGGAAGTGCCATCATCGCAGGTTCGTCCTTTTCATCTCTTCGGAACTCGCGATCTAGACTTACAATCTAAATTCTTCAGCTATGACGAAGCACCGACGATCACTGGGCCTGTACCCCAACTTATGAAGAATGCCTTTCCTTCCGATCTCCTTCGTATCTTGATTTACTCTTCTTAAACGATCTGAGTTTACATGACCAACTTTCTTTGTGGCGGCGATACCAACAGTCGCGTAAACCGTTCTGTACTAGTCTTCCAATGCGTTTTACCCAAATTCTTATAGAATATGCCATAGTCTGTTTACCTGAATTCCAAACATCACCTAACGTGATGTGCACTACATGGAAAGAGTTTGGAAGGAAGACAGACATTGAGAACATTTCGTCATGATGTATTTGTACATTTGAAGCGGGATAAGTACAGCACAACTATTTCACATATTATATGCTCCTGAGTGCATAGATTCGCATTGAAAAAACTTTAAGGATGAACCAAAATTTTGACTAGGGCATGAAAACCTCAGATAGGAAGATGTATAGCAGTATCGACGGAAGCGTACCTTGTGTCTCTTTCTCATGAATCAGGGCAAGGAATCCCTGCTTCACAACATCCTCTACCGAAATCCTCCTCGTAACAAATTCTTCAATGCCTGCAAATTTACCAGCAGCAGCGGCTTCTAGAAGTTCTGGATGGATCCCAGTATATGCCAGGGTACCTTTTTCAAGACATAGAACGAATCAGGGACGGTATGCATACCATGTTCGCTCGAAAGCGTACCAGTAATATTCAATTCCCGCATCAGTACGAGGTTCATACTGATTTTAGGATCGATTTCCCAGATGGCGACGTTGACAAAAGTGCCCTTGGGGCGCAAGCTCTGCAAAGCCGCGTCGACACTCGCTTGGATGCCGGCCGCGTCAAAGGCGATGTCCACGCCGAGTCCATTGGTAGCTTTCAGGATGGCGCTGGGAACTGTGGCGGGCGAGGGTAGACCTGACGCCGATGGGGCGAGGGGGTCGATAACGTGGGTCGCGCCGTGCTTCAGAGCAAGTTCCCGCCGTTGCAGTGCTGGTTCGGAAACAAAAATTGTGCTCGAAGGATCGATTGATCTGCATTGGTGCATATTGAGATCAGTTTCGTTATATTGACAGTGATAGAACAAGGATACCTCAAAACCTTGAGAAGGAATAAACCGATCTACAGTAAAATATTTAACCCATTTGAAATTCATGATAACGTTTTGGGTGTTCGAAATTAGAAGTTATTACTCACTGGTCCAGCGCCGACGACGAGGACGGACTTGCCTTGCTCAAAACCGGATTTCTTGACAGCATAATAAGCAACCGCGAGAGGTTCGATCATCGCCCCAACTTCAACTGCAGGATTTAGTTAGTCATACGAGACAGTGGCGGACATATGATTAATCAGACCAATCACATACGTGAAACGCCAGCAGGCAGGCGGTGGACGTAGCGTGTATCGACTGAGATATACTCGCCAAGACCTCCACCGCCTCCACCGATGCCCTGAGACAATGGATCGATAGTCATTCGTTATTTTCAAGATCAAATGACAAGTTTGACTTACAATAAAATTTGCGGACGGGCAGAGGTTGTAGCTTTTGGCTGCGCAATGGGTGCAAGAAGTGGTCTTGTGGCACGAAAAAAGAGGCTCTCTACATCATTTCGACTGAGGGCTCGTCCAAAAAAAGATTGAGTAGGAGAAAGACGACGTACACACAAACGTCTTGTCCTACTTTCCATTCAGCTTTATCGACTCCGTTGCCGAGCTCTACAATAGTGCCAGAGAACCTATGGTATGTCTTCTGTTAGAAAGACAGCTATGACGTGATATAAAACAGAGATGTCCTTACTCATGTCCTAAGGTAACAGGCAGTGTTTCTCCGGTGATTTCGTTTGGTTCCGTGGCTGTCGGGAATAACGGAATCGTAGCTAAGTAGGCGTGAAGGTCACTGCCGCAGACTGTGTCATAGAACGAGGACAGGTCAACTTGGTAGGGTCCAGGAAAGAAGGGTTATTCTCAAGACTGACTTCCGTTCCTTGAATAAAGTAGGATCAGATCGGAAGTACGCTAGGGCAGCCTAGGGGGTGTGGACAAGGAGCTTACCATGCAACCTATAGATAAAAGTTCTGTATAGATTCTCTCGGAATTGTGGAGGCTGAAGACTCTCATACCTTGATCTTTACTTGACCGTCCTTCACAATCGGTTCTGGGATCTGATCTATTCTAATGTCTCCTGGTCCATAATATCTTGCTGCTTTCATTCTAGCCAATCTTCGAAATGTTGGTAACTAACGCAGAGCGCTTGGATAATGAAGGAAAGCTTTAGAGGAATGAAGGAGCAAGCAGAGAAGAGGAAATACGAGCTCGCATGTTAAGCCTTTAAGTATGTTCCCAGCCCTCGAGGTCATGCGCCTTGCTTGAAGGATGTATCGTTGATAAAAGGATTTATCAGGTAATAAGAATATCCCATGACTAGTTGATGAGGATAGATTGGAAAGCGCAGTGTTAGAGAGTTTCAAATGACTACTGGTCATATATTTTGAGTATGTTCACAACCCAATTGCAGTTGTTAGAACGTGTGTTGTCGCACGAGTCATACTCTGACTCGCTGATCCGCATTGCTGCAAGATGGGACCACGTAGGAGGAGCTTTGCAGAAATAAAATGTAGGGGTTTCTGAGCAACGATTGAGGAGAGCTCGGATCTAAGCGCTAAACCTAATCATGTTAAAAGACTCGAGTAGGAAGACATACTGTGTGCATTACGACATGACGTCACGAAGATAGGGGTCATTTGCAACCATGGAGAATTTATGGGAAATGACCCCCGCCGCGTCGCAGCGTATCCCAGCATGCAGCAGCATCTGACCAGCACGCAACCCTCCACTAGCACCGTGACCTAACCTCCTGACTCTGAGTCTGTTACGTATATTGCGTGAAAGAACCAACAGCTACCCACTTCACCATCATAGATGGCCAAAGTGCTTGAATCAAACAAGCAAATGCAAGTCCCAGGGGCCCAGAATCCTTGACAATTTAGACGCATAACTACCACTGGTCACAACCTCTTCCAAGCACCCACTTCCAGGTCCAGCCCTCTCAGTAGCGCTCAGTAGATCAAGATGTGAGCCTTGAAGCTTGAAGCTTGATGGTTTGTAAATAGCGTAGCGCCGCTGATAGTGTGAATGGCGGGGCATTTTGAAGTTTGACTGACGAGTCGAGAGTCGATCAACATTCTGTCAACGGCATTAGCATAAAGGCACCCAGGGTAACCGTAGCGTATAGCAGCATAGACGTGTAGCATGAGGTGAACCAGTGAAACAAAAGAGGCGAGATTGGCAAAGAGAAAGGTTGGAACTTGGCATGGGCTCGCATCAAGCTCGCATGGGTTGACTGTAGCGCAATTTATTATTTGCGCATCTTTGGCTCTATGTGTCGCTCCATATATAGCTCACGAATGTGCTCCTCAAACAAGCCTCGAGGCTCGCTGCCACGGTTTAACAGTCCGAAGGATGCTATACTAGAAAAGCAACTATCTGGTAGCCTCTCAGAGTCTTTTCCGCAGCATGAATCGCTGATTGGCTTGACCAAGGCTTGACTAGGATTGCTTCAACAATTGGACAATGGTGATTTCTCCCCTCCGCCGTTCTTGATTCCTCACAATTCTTCTCATACTCAACAAAGATAAATCAACCATTACCATCTCCTCCTCTAGCCATCTAATTTTCATTTTTATTACAATTTCTCTGAACGGTGATTCGTATTTGGCGACCCACAGTCCGACCAAGTTGTTTACCACCTTCGATGATCTTTTGGTCCCGCACCACTCCAACCTGCTTGGCAGCACCTCTGTCAAGTCCCTTGTGCCAAGCCCCAGTTTGCCATATGTCGCTAGCTTTCCTCTTCTTCCGCTTCAACTTCGTTCTCCCAACATAATCCTAATATCAGTGGTTATGGCCAGACTCTCGCCAACTGGAAATCAGACATACCCGCCGTATATGATGACCTGACAGCGCCCAAAGAAAAACAGATTGAGATGCAATACAGGTTGGAACTTGGTGCAAACTTCACACTGCTACCCAAAGTTCAAACGCCACCCCAAAAATTTAACAGTGAGTAATTGGAAAAAAATAAATTCGCTGGAAGTAGGGTTTGAACCTACGCGGTGAAACACCAAGTGATAATAGGATATTCAAATCACTCGCCTTAACCACTCGGCCATCCCAGCGCATCTTTGGGCCCTTTTCTATCTCCAGCATGCAAGACCTATGTTGGACCATTACACAAACATGCTCAGAACATGCAATGTGCGAGACTTGTGCTTTTTTCTAGATATTAATTCATCGGTAAGGCGGATATCTATTGGATTCATGTGGTATCCATATCCAGGAGCCCGGTTGATCATGTTATTCGAACGGATGAGCTAGATGAAAGTTGGCTGAGAAGAAAGTTTCTCCGAACCGATTGTGAAAGCTCAATCCAGATATTGTTTATGAATTCTAAAATTACCAGCCCATTGACATGTAAGATGTAGTTTACGAGATTGTGAGAGTGCGTTTCTAGGGCGGCAGAATTTTTAATAGTGGTGTAAAGACGGGCATCACAGTTCCATCAATTATTCGTTCAAGGGACAGCTCTTAATTGCCTCTTAACTCAGTTTTCTGCAGTTGACCTCGTGCTGCCGCTTAGGCAGAGTCCAAGGATTCATGATTCGTCCGACGTCGCCAATATATCTTGAAAGCAACTCGGAAGCAGTCAAGATTGGTTGAAGATTGGTCAAAATATCGCAGAAAATTGTGGAGGCATGTATACAGAGGTACCACAGGTAACACCTGTTGACAATCTGTTTATTGACACTAAACTTCTAGATCTCCTTGAAATGGGCAATTCTAACGAATATTTGACGAATATAACAAGTTCTAAGATATCCTAATTTGGCTAGTTACCATAAGTAGCCGACCAATGTCAATGTTTGCTTTGTCAGCAGCACGACTCTCAAGCAGGGCCCGTTACATCTTTGTCCACTACTTAAGCCAGGAATCGACGCATTTCAGAGCCCCGGCGGCGAAGAGCTGCGTACCCAATGTCCCATCCAGTGCATGCCTTCAAGCGCGCGTCGATGACGGGCAAGAGCACGGAGGACGACGATGCGCGACCCTATGTCATAGTATCGGATATCGGCAAGGGAAGTTTCGCGACTGTGTACAAAGGATATCATGAGGTACGAGGCAGAATGAGGTATTCCATGCTGCGGGGATGTAGCTAATGACGTCGCCGCAGGAAACACGACACATAGTAGCGATCAAGGCCGTCAAGCGCGACAAACTCAGCACCAAGCTATTCGAGAACCTTCAAAGCGAAATTCAGATTCTCAAGTCTCTTTCACATCGTCATATCACCAAACTTATTGATATCGTGGTATGATTTAATCCTTTTTACCTACCTCACTTGTTCACTCTCTCCAACAGCGCGCTGAAAGGCACATCTATCTCATCATGGAATTCTGTGCTGGCGGGATCTCACAAATTACATCAAGAAACGCGGTCGGGTAGAAGGGCTCGAGTATATCCCATCGCCGGGCGCGGCACTACAGTATTATCCACACCCACGGATAGGAGGGTTGGATGAGATTGCAGTCCGCAGCTTCCTGCGCCAACTCGGTGAGATTAAGCAATCCAGGTCGTTCATGCTCTCTCGCTAACTTATATCCAGCCCGTGCTCTTAAATTCCTGCGGCATCGTAACCTCATACATCGCGATATTAAACCCAGGCATGTTCCATCTTCGACCCATATCCTGTCCATTGTATCTTACTCCCTCCAAGAACCTTCTTCTAAATCCCGCGTCACCTGAAGAACTGGCAAGAGGACACCCAATCGGCGTTCCAATACTAAAGGTCGCTGATTTCGGATTCGCGCGCTCATTGCCAAATGCTATGATGGCGGAGACACTCTGTGGATCACCGTGAGTGATACCCCCGCAGTCCTTTGATGATATTCTCACACAGCATCATAGGCTATACATGGCTCCCGAGATACTGAGCTACCAGAAATACGACGCCAAAGCAGATCTATGGTCGGTGGGGGCGGTTCTATATGAAATGGCAGTGGGCAAGGCCCCTTCCGTGCGCAGAACCATATGGAGCTGTTGAAGAAGATCGAACATTCCAAGGGCATCAAGTTCCCAGACGAAGATCCCGCTTCCGCCTCCGCAAAGAGTGGTGGTGGAGGAAGCACCGACCTGCCAGTCCCTGAAGACATCAAGGCACTTATTCGTGCGTTACTGAAGCGGAACCCTGCCGAGAGAGCGAGCTTCGAGGAATTCTTCAGTAGTAGGGCGCTGGCCAAGTCCAAGTTCCCTCGTCCACAAGAGTCACTTCCTGAACCACTTGGATCATCCTCGACAATGTGGACTGGGCGCCCTCCGACACCAGAACATCACAAAGTAATACCACCCGAAGTGCTGGACCCCAACGCCATGATCCCTCCGAGCAAGTTCAACTTCAGAAGGCCATCAAACGTCGACGAAACAAATGGGACAGTAAACGCAGCAAGCCCCACTTTGGCTCGCCAGAGGTAAATGACGCATACACTTGTTATACATTCGTATTTCTTACCTTCTTGCCTCACAGTCCAAGAATACAAGATCGACCGTTGTCCCAGCATAGCAAACAAGCTATTACTCCCGATCGACAATCTGGGAAGCACCTATCTCGCGAAGGTTCCCTTATACCTGGCGAAACGGAGGAAGACGGCAACCTGCGGCGTGAATATGTTCTTGTAGGTGATACAAGAGCAGTTGAATTCACCAAAGCTGTCGACGGTAAGTTAACTTTCATCTCCACACACCTTTTGACTACATCTCCTCATGCAGAAATCCAACCTCGGCGTCCTCTACATGACCGGCGTGCACCAGCGTCATTTTGATTATACCACGGACTACCCCATTCCCTCTCTCCGATAACTACAACAACGCTTCTCCCTCAAGTGGAAACAACATCACCTTCCCTCCACCCCGCATGCCGTCCCACCACCGCTCTCGTCATCTCCTTCGAGTGTTGCCTCGCGTGCAGCTACTAACGCCCTTGGCCGTGCACTGAGCATCGCCAAGAAAAATCTGTTCTGGCACTCGTCGTCTGGACGGACACGGCCGGATCCGGCGAACACAAGCGCGCCCTCATCGCCCCGCCGACCGCAGATCATCCCGCTGGATAGCGACGTGGAGCGGGACCCGTTGGAGGATGAGCTGCTTGCGTCGCTGGAGGAGCTAGCGCAGAAGACGGACGTGCTGACTCACTGGGCGGACGAGATGTACGAATACGTGAAAGCCGTCCCGCAGAGTACGTTGCCCCTTTTGATATGTACAGTGTAACAGGCGTTGACACCATTGCAGAGCCCCTCCCGGATCCGACCAAGTTCGAAAAGCGAGAAGGCGAGCCAGAGAAGCATGCGCGCAGGAGGAAACATGCGGATATGGAGGCGGAGTACAACGCGGTCACCTGCGTGGCGGTGTATATGCTCCTTATGTCGTTCTCGCAGAAGGGCATCGACAAATTGCGTAATTTCCAGGAACATATGAAGATGCGCCATCCGGATG
>JACGCK010000219.1:0-72770 GCA_014925825.1 Pholiota molesta
AGGAAATATTCAAGACTGATGTATGATGACTTTCTTGCTTGGCTTCTGCTTCATCGCTGACTTTTTCCATTAGGAGAGGTTTGCAGCCGAGATGCGCGCTATAAAATTGACGACTGATACCACCACCGACCCAAGACGAGCAAGGGCGTAGTGCTTTACCTACCCAATCATCTGAGAGCAAGTTGATATTGATCACAAATGTACGCGAACGGCAACATCAACAGTATGGTCGATTTCTCCTGAATTCGCTCGTTAGAATTGATCAAAATGCCAATTGATTTCACGTATTAGCTTGCTATTTATGTAGGCTATCTCAGAAAACAACTATGGATACAGTTACGAGCAAAGTACTACATCTAATCCAGATCGAACACGAGAATCTCTGCTGTCGAATCTCCCTCATTCTCTACAACAAGCGAGTTGCCAGCCTTCCCAACGAAGATATACGCTCCATCACCCTCACGCAACGTCAGCTCTTCCCCGCCCTTGGAACTAATTTTGACCGTGGCTCCTTTAGCTGGGCCTTCGTTGTACCCACTCGTCTGCACGACGTGGATATACCCTTTCTTCCCCTCCAAAGGCCTCGCCAACGACTTTCCCGGCCCCAAAAGCGTCGCGTACAGCGTCAAAGGACTCTGCACAGGCGCAGGCCCTTCGCCTTCTCGGACTGGAAGCACGCCCTCCGCGCCGACGGGCGCGACGATGCGCGCCCACTTGTCCGCCTTCTCTGCATCGGAGAAATGGCGCGTGAAATATTTAGGAGGGAGGCGCGACGTTGATGGTAAGGACCAGATCTGCAGGAAGTGGACCTGCTTCGCGCCGTGCGTTTTCTCGGAATGGGAGATACCGGTGCCGGCGGAGGTGAGCTGGACGTCGCCGCGCTTCAAGATCTCGGTGTTTCCCATCGAGTCTTTGCTGTGACGAAGTGTGAGTACGATGAAAGGAGTCGAATGGCGGGACACGTACTGCTCCAGTTCTCCTGAGACGACGTACGAAAAGATTTCGAACTCGCGGTGCGAGTGCGTTCCAAATCCAGTTCGGGGCGCTACGCGATCTTCGTTGATAACACGAAGCGGCCCGAAGAGCTCATGTTTGCTGTCTTGATACCTGGAGAACGGTGAGTGTCTACGCTTCAATTAGAGGTGGCACGACGTACATTGCAAATGAGAAAGTATGGAATGTCTTCAGCCATCCATGATCGGCATGACCGCGCTCTTCGCTTCTGCGGGGGACGAATTTCATGTCCGTGGTCATGTTGCTGGTTGTGGATTGGGTGGAAATTGCTTTGGTGATTGCTTGAGCCCGTAAATTTGCTTTAGCTAGTCGGAGTAGAGAAGACAGATTGTCTGAAACTGAGCGAGGAACAAGACCGAGATAAAATGCGAGGCTTATATAGAGCGGGACGAAGGCGATGTGAAGCCAAGGTCGACAATGGGCGAACATGAGACATATTGAATTAGAAATGTGTTATATAGCCTAGTCTCGCAAGCCAGACGTTGTTATCCTAATCGGGTATGTCGCTCAGAATTTGAGCCCATCAGTAAAAAATGATGGCTCGGTTGTGGGGGTATCTCGTGCCATCAATTTTATTGATCGGTCGCGATTTCTGAAGCAGATACCCAATTTGGAAACAACGTCTGGCTAGCGAGACTATATATAGCCATTCGTAAGGCGTATGTCGGGTGTTCCTCGTCATGAAGTCGAAAATTATCAAGCGGGTTCCCTTTTAAAGCTTTGGGATACACACGGATCCACGTGGACATTACGCACCTTAAACGATCGATATTCGCTTACTCGTTGGTGCTGAGCTCACCATCAATGACGTTGAGCTGACCTGAGGTTACCCTGAGGGTGTGAAGCAAGTGTGAAGGGGTGTGAGCACTGGTACAACACCATAGATATCACCTTCTATCACTGAGCGGTATCAATATACTGCAGGGTCAAATACTTATAATTGGCGAATTTTGGGCTCCAAGATAGGCGCCTGTAAGGAAACCGGTGTCTGCACCTAATACTGCATCTCTGCACTGAACGATCGTCATTGAATTCTATAAATAATTGAATCGTTACAATTACAAATGGTATGTTAGAAGACGAAGGATAAGGAATGGGTTCCGAAGCAGAGGAAGATGGTGTTGGTATCTAGATGATCATTCCGAATTTCTGGGCGCTTTCTCGATATCCACGAAAGATTTCGGATAGTTGTTCGCATCCTCTACCGTTTTATTGGACTCTGCAGCTGCGTCATATGTCTTGGTGAGATCGCTGGGGTGAGAGTTGTTGCGATTGGACAACTCAATATCGACGCGGTATGGAGTATCCGATGCCTTAGTCCTCGAAGTGTAGACCGCAACAGGTAGACGATTTTTGGCGGACATATTCGTCGTCGAAATTTCAGACTCCCTAAATAGACCAGCTTTGGTCCTCCTATAAACGCGACAGGCCATGATGTTGGTGAGGACAATGTTCGGAGTGGCGCACATAGATCGCATAGGAATCGGAACGGAGGTGTCGAAGACCATTACCACAGTCACCAAGTTAGATATTAAAGTGATCCTACGATGTAACGTCAGTATCATAAAAGAGAGATTTGAGGAGTAATACCCACAAATAATATCGTTGGCCATCTAGGAGTAGGCCTCTGCTAAATGCTGGAAGAGACTTGCCGAATAAGGCTACTTGCACTCCTCCTTTGAAACCCGCCTCCATATGGGCGTTCTGGATCAAACGCCATGAGATGGCAATAAAAACGAGTGTGTCATGAACCAATGGGGCAATGATAGCTGCATATGCGGAGTTGGGTACGTCGGCGTCCACGCAATATTTCGTTGGTCCGATGGTACCGCCAAGGATGCCGACAGGGATTAATATTGTGCATGCAAGGAGCCCTAACCATAAGACAAAGAAGCATCCCACGATTATGTTGTTCTTGTTGTAGATAGCGCGCAAACGGAAGAAGAACAGCAATGCGCTACACCCGAGCGAGACGGGGTAGAATGAGTCCGTTATGGTTTCAAAATGGACGCAATTTCCGGTCGGCGCGGCTAGTGAACGTATACCAGGTCAGTATTCAATGCTTGATAAATTTCCGCTTATATGGATGCTTACTCTCAAAGATATTTGAGGCTATTACATATCCCAATGACCCTAAGCTAATACAAAATGAGCATATCATTGACAATTAGGAACCCAAAAACATACCGAGAGCCGAAGTAAGCTGCTGTACTCAGAGTGATGCGACTCTTGAACAAAAGCCTGTAATCGGCGGTTATATTGTCCAAGACATCCCAGATTAAAACCTGATTAACGCAATGAGCTTGGAGGATCCGTTACGATCCGAACCACGAATTGCTTACACCTAGTGAGCCAGCGAGAACGTAGACCGCAACCGAAGTTTGGTATGCGGTTTCTGGATCAAGAAACGCCAACGGTGTATCGGGGTTGACGATTGGAGTACTGTCCGCCATAGTGATGTTGGGATAAGCCCATCCTGATGTGAGATAGCCCTCATTAAATACAGCACTGAGCGCTGAGCAGTTACCTTCGACGAATGCGGGTGTTATTTTTAGAATTGATCGCTCTGCATCGATCTGCATCAGCGCTTGATCAGGGCCGTTTGATCAAACGGACCTATCTACCGTTATCAGGGGTCAACCAGACATGCATCATGGAACATTCTTCACATAGCTATGTACTTACAGACGTTTTTGCTTCTCGTTGATCAAGATGGTTTTCAAGAAGATTTCTTGATGCTGGGTTAATTTCGTGCAAAAGGTTTCGCAGGCCAAGGCCCGCTGATTCCAAGCAGATTCCTCGTATTCAAGCTTGAAGACGATCTCTGACGCAGATAGGAGCGCGGGATACCTAGTACCTCAATTGTGGCATCAACATCAAGGGATTCGGAATCCGGTTTGGAAACACTTAAATCCACGTGAAGATTCATAGGATATCACAGATTGTAGCCCAAGTACGAATTGACAGGTGGTCATACGGAAGTAATGATATCGATAGGGGAAATTTGTTACACAGATTTGCGACAGAAGACAAAAATTTATGTTTCGTTTGATGCTGCAACTCGTGGTAGATGATCGTCGGTCAGCTGCAAAGTTGGTTATGATTGTAGGAAGGATTATCATGCAGCTTCCAGATCATCAAAACCTCAACGTTTGATTGTCTTCCTACACAAATAGCTAATGAAGCTATTTGTGAACGCAACACATGTAAAATACTGATTTTCGAGGTACATACCATCTGAGTCCTGTTAGTAATAATCTCACACCCTCATACTCGACAGGGTGGGCATAGTAATGGGCATCTATAGCTCCGAATTGACCAGGTGTCGTAGTCAATGTTATCAGTACTTGTTGCTATATCATGTGCTACCAATCAATTACGTGTCTAGAACAGACACATCGACGTGCTGGGTCTTTGCAAAAGAGCGGCAGTACGCCTTCATGCTTGTGGATATTATCAATCACAGGTAATATGAGCTCTTATTAGGTTTGATAGGTAAGAGAGCTGTAACTAGATAAGAAAAGGAAGGCATGCGTGGAAAAGCAAATAAGATGGAAGAGCCCGCATGAGATGTTGCAACATTGGTAGCTGGGGCTCAGAATAGAAATTAACATAATTGGTATGGGACTCTTTGATGCTTAATCTTCCGAGTGCTATTATCAGAGAGCGTATACCCGGTACACTTCTCTACTATGAGATATGCCACTCGTGCTGGGCGCTTAATTTAGATTTCGCAAATAGCCGATCGCGTGTACTTACTTCACCAGTTTTATGGAATTCCGACAGGTAATTCATTTAAAATCAAGAAGCTGAGGGAGGAACAAATAAGTACTTGGCATTTGCCCAAGACCGAGTTTGATATAAAAATCAGGTTTATTTAATTCTGATTTTACAAAGATCAGTATTGCTTGGTGGTAAAGATTTACGAACGGTGTACATAGGGAAAGTCTGATCGACATACATAATTTGTCCATCCACTAGTGGTGGAAGATGAAAATGAGTGTACCTGACGTTTCTCAATCCTCTGACGACCCTCTCCCACCGTTTTTTATCTCCATTATATCTCTTCCTAGATGTCCCAAATTGACGTCAGGAGACGATTCTGCAGAAACTTGCGTTTTTATTTCGCTGAGAGGGATGTCTCGGAATTGATTAGCGGAACCTCTCGTCCTATTCCCAAATGCGATGGCGGACGAGGCATGAGTTCTGCGTCGCCTATGTTCCGTAGAAATTTCCTCTGATGCTCGAATAAGACCGTTCTTTGTATTTCGGTATACTCGGCAGGCCATGATATTTGTAAGGACAATGTTTGGCGTGGAAGACATCGACCTCATAGGTGTGGGGACCGATGTGTCGAATGCCAGGATCACCGTCAATAAGTTGGATATCAAGGTAATTCTGAGGCGCCATGAGACCAACAAGTTAGCAGGAGACATTTTAAAATATAAAAAATAGCAGCGACGCACAAATAATACCGTTGCCCGTCCAGTAACATGCTCCTAGTAAACGTCGGGAGGTACTTCCCCAGGAGCGCGACCTTAATCCCATTGTGAAAATTGATATCAATATGCGAAATCTGCGCCAAACGCCATGAAATCGCAAAGAAAACGAGGGTATCGTGAACCAAAGGAGCCAATACGGCCGCGAAAGCGGTACTTGGAACATTGGCATATGGGGTTTCTCCAATATGCGCTCCGTGAACGGTGATCGGAATAAACATTGTACAGGCCACAACTCCTAGCCAGAGCACGAAAAGAAACGCTATGACCAAACGATTTCCCGAGTAAATAGCTTTCAGTCTGAAGAAAAATAGGAGGTAATTTACTTGGTTTTGAGGAGGCTTGGGGACCGATGTCACTTCTGCCTCATATATATTAGTTTTCAAAATTTGGCCGAGTTATGCATATACATCCAACATGAATACATCTTGACTTGAGTGATTTAAATACAGTTACAATAGATATCTATTACTTACACATACTAGTCTAGCAAACTCTAAGATATGAGTCCAAATTGTGACCAGCTACAGAGGAAGGGCATCAATGTGGGTATTAATTATTCCTGGACCCTTCCTGTAGCTGAGACCTGTCTGTATTCTGAGTATCATGGGCAAAAACAGGGAAAGATGGTAACTGGCCATCATCATTTCCTTGAAATTTGGTGGCGGAGTTATCTTCCTTCATGAGCTGCCCAAACTTGGTCCTCCTAAAGACGCGACTTGCCATGATGTTTGTGACAACAACGTTAGACATTGCTCCCATTGATCTAAGAGGAATAGGAACGCTTGTGTCGAAGACCATGACAACGACGACCAAGTTTGATATCAAAGAAATCCTTTTCAAAAGACATGGTTATTATAGACAGCCAGGAAGTAATAATCATGGACCAACTCACAAATAATATCGTTGGCCATCGCGAAGAAGACTCTTGGTGAAGGTCGGCAAATATCTTCCAAAGATGGCGACTTTAATTCCTTCTTGGAAATTCATCTCCATATGGCTGTTTCTCGCCAACCTCCACGAAATCGCAAGAAAGACCATAGTATCATGGATTAACGGCGCGAAAATTCCTGCATATGCCGAATTTGGAACGTCGACATCCACGCAATATTTGGTGTTGCCTGTATAGCCACCCAGGATGCCAATTGGTATCAAGATCGTAGAGGCGAGGACACCAAGCCATAGAAGAAAAAATCCCACTACGACGATACGATCTTGATTATATATCGCTCGGAGGCGGAAGAAGAAGAGAAGGGCAGTGCAACTGATTGAAATGGGGTAAAATGCGTCCGTGACAGTCTCGAAGTGGATACAGTTCCCAGTCCCTGCCGCTTCAAACACAATCACGTCAATATACTTTCTGAAGAGTTTGAATCGAAAATCCTTACTTGAAAAGATATTTCCACTCAGCGCGTAAGCCAAGGAGCCAAATCTAAAATATGAGATCGATTATATATAAGTTATGATTTCCCTTTGTACGTCGAGCGGTCGAGTAAGTTACTTACCGAGAGACAAAATATACTACGGTCGGAACACCAATACGCGTTCGAAATAGAAGCTTAGAGTCGTTGGAGATATTATCCAGGATGTCCCATATCATTACCTATGATGTCAGAAGGATATGTAACTGTCGCTTGTGGACTAGAAGTTAATTAAACTTACCGCCAAAGAAGCCACCCGTAGATATGTTGCGACAGAAATCTGGTATGCAGCAGCTGGTTGGACGAATGCTAATGGCGTATCTGGGTTAGGACTAAATTGTATAGCGTTCGTGAGGTTAGACATGATGATCGAGCCTGAGAGAGGCAGGAATCCAGTTTGGAGATGTCATTCTTGGTCTCGGTAACCATTAAATACTTTCAAAGCAGTGGTACCGCGTGGCATTGAGTTTGTGGACGTGAACTCAAGAATTTCTGCTACAGAGTTGCTTTCCATGAGCTACCATCTAACCTTGATCATCAGAGCGCTGGTGCGTATTATCACCATCAAGGGGGATAAAATTCGATAGCACCATCACCCGAATACTCAGTGGTACTTGTAAGAGGAAGCCATAGCCACTTAAAGTGGGCATGGCTGTGGCAGGCTGTGGCTGTATAATTAGAGTCATCAATTATGATGATATCCCTGACAGGCGCACCAATCGACTATGAGGCCGTACAGAGTACGCACCTCTGATGTTGAAGATAAAAATATAAACCTCCACCGACTTGGTCGGAAAGGTCGATTGGGTAGAATATAAGATATGCTTGCCATTGGTGCAGTGGGTGCGTTTGACACCGTGAACCATGAACCAAAATCCTCGAATCTAGGCGACGTCGACAGCAATCCTCACGAACCCGCCCGTCTCTCAGATATGTCGTCTCAACCATAAGATATCGGTTAATTTTGGGTAAAAACCTCAGAAATAAATCGTATGATAATCTATTGATTAATTACCGAAAAGCAATTTAAGAAGAAACTACGAGGTATCTGGTGGCACACCTATAAAAATACATGCACACATGCATCCAAAAATCAGGCCAATATAGGAAGAACTACTTGTCATCTCTAGTCTGCGATTCGACGTCCCCTGACGATCTCCCTTGGTTCTTCAACTCGATCAGTCGTTCGTCCGCCGTGGATCCATGATCCCTAGACGAAGAGACACCCATCTTCGTCGTGATATCGCTGAGTGGCACATCGTACGACACCCCAGAAGTGGTTGTGGTAGCTTTACTGTGAGCAAAGAGCGGGAAGGGGGGGAAAAACTGCTTCTTTGGCAGGCCCTGCATAGTGGTTGTCGAAACTTCCGACTCTCTAATGAGTCCAAACTTCGTGTTTCTGTACACGCGACAGGCCATAATATTCGTGAGGACGATGTTGGGAGTAGCGCACATGGATCGCATGGGGATAGGGACCGACGTGTCGAAGACCATGATCACCGTGACCACGTTAGATATTAGGCTGATCCTTGATTGATCGATCAGCAATCTCAGTGGCTGTTCGTGAATCGCGCCATCAACACCACAGACCACCACCATCAAAACCTGACCCCCGTTCAAAAACCCTCCTCGAGCACCCCACCAAACCCCCGGCTGGACAGTGACGAGCGCAGTGAACGGTACAGTCAGCCCTTTTGATCCAGTGGGAGGTATACGTAAAATTTACGTGAAAAACGTGTGAGCAAAGGCCAACAGGGCGGAGCAGACCCCACGCTGTCGCTGCCTGCCCCCCTTGACTACAACTACTACCTTTTGTACACACACACCGTCGTAGACGCCCCGTCCCTACAACCTTGCACGCCGCTGGTCCTGTAGAACGCACACAGTGTGGTTGGGAGAGGCTGTGGGCTGGCACCGTGTCCTTATCAGTCCCATCAGCTCCCATCGACAACAGCGACTGGGCCCCTGCCCCTCGCCCTCCCTGTCCCTACCCATATCTTCCCACATAATACAATTCTTCTCTGCCCAACCACTGCCTTAATCGACCGGTGGCCGCCTGCAGCACCTGTAGCGGACGTTATCGCTCCGATCAGCCATCGATAACAGCCGCCTCCGAACGCGGGCGTACCCCGTCGCTAGCCACAACGACGCCCCCCAACAGAAGTGGGGTCCCCTCCGGCAACACGGTTGACGAGGAGGGATCGGAGCATCTCGGGATGGCCCCCAGCCTCCGGTACTTTAACGGGGCGCCGCAATCTGTGCTGGCCACCTCTCGCGCACCTCGTGGAACGCCCACTACCAAGGGTCTACGTGAGTCCTCCTGCGAGAAACACAATACACTGTGGCTAAAACAGCACCAGGCACTCCTCATGGCTAACCCCATGGACGACCTCCCCCAAGTTACCTCCCTCGACGACATCGAAAAGAGAGTGGAGGCCACGCTGGCAATTCCTATCACTTCTACACCGACTCCTACTGCAGCCCTCACTCCTTCCGTGGTCCCCCTGCCCCCAGCTTCTCCCCTGCCAGCACCGGCACCTGCGCCCACTCAACTATCTCCACACATCGCCCCCGTGCCGACGCGTGCTCCTGCTGCGCAAGCCAACCGCCCTGTCACTCGCCAATCTACACTCCTCAGCACGACGAGCTCCGCCACGCGCGTGCCCGACGAGTCCTGCATCGACACCTTCAACGCCAGCCCCGCCGAGCCAGGCGATCAGCCCCCTGCGTCCCCCACACCCACGCCCGGCCGGAAGGGCAAGGGCAAGGAGAACGCCATCGCCTCCTCTAGTGCAAAGTCTGCCTCGCCCAAGAAAGCCTCCACAGCGAAGGAGGACAGCGCCACTGTCCGACGCCTCGAATCTACCATAGGTTCCATCGCCGCGAGGGTCGAGGGGAACCACCTGGATATATCGGAGGAGATCGCCGGCCTCCGTACTCACATCGCGTCTCTCGCCTCCGATATCCAATCCCTCCAGGCCTCTCCCCCACAGGCCACCCCTGACCCCCGTCTGAATGATGTTGTGAATGCCACGAACCAGATCACGCAGGCGGTGGTGGCTCTACGCTCACAAACTGCCTCCATGGCAGCTGCCATCGAAGCGAGCCAGGCTCAGACAGCCTCTATCTCTCAAGCCATACAGGAGATTATGCAGCAAGTCCGTGCACTGTCTGTGGCCCAGCCTCCCACCCTCCCTGATGTCGTCCCTGCAGCGACACGCGCCCGCACCGGAGACTCGCCCTCGTCCACCCTCGTCCCGATCGCTCCTGGCCCACACGCCCTCCAGACCGCCCCAGCCATCCATCCCTTCTCCTTCACTGCCCCAGCGGGCTCTCCCTCCTACCCTATGCCATCGCCGATGCCGGCCTCTCCCGCTGCGAACGCCGCTGCGCCACCCGCACCTGCTCCGACGAATATCAACGGCCTCCCTGTAGCCCCGTCGGCACACCACGCTCAGAATCGCCCTGCCGATGGTGGTGCGCAGGTCCTCTTCGGGCCCATGTCCTGGGATAAGGACATCACCGGCCAATTCCGCACCCTGCTGCAGCGGACCCCGAACGGCCACCACATCGCCCTCGGTAGCGTTAGGGCTCAGCGACTGCAAAGCAATAGACAATACCTCATCGTCACCTTCAACCGCGCCTCCGACGCCATTAGCTTCGTCAACAACTGGTCCGCCGCCCCTCCCGCTGGCTATGAGGTCGCTACCGCATCACTCATGCCGGGAAACTAGCTAGGGCAGGACATGTAGACATCGGACTCGCTTCTAAAAGTATCGTAGCCACCCATACTACTGTAGATACAACCGCTTGTGCAACCACCCCCGCTCATACTAAAAGTACTGTAGGGTCATCCTCTACTGTAGATATACCCCACAATGCACAAACACCCTTTGCGTCGTCCGCGCTGCTCCGCATACTGAGCTGGAACATTGATGGCAACACTGCCTTGAAATTGTCCTGCCCGTCATTCCTCCGCAAAATTACAAACTTTGACATCATATTCCTACAAGAGACGCATCTCACCACAAATGAACATGAGTCTCTCCCACTTCCGAGAGGGTTCAACCCACTAAGCATAACGCGAACATATACACAAACATACCGCCGCCAATTTGGAGGCATCCTCGCTCTCGTTAAGGATGGACTTGAGTTCTGCCTACGACGTGACCTTTGTAGCCCAGACATCATGGTACTTGAATCGGCTGACCTCATACTTGTAAACGCATACATACTACCCCCTCAGAGTATCTGGAATGCGTTCTCAACTGTAGACCCATTCCAAAAGTTCTCAGAAACTCTACTGGCCCTCGCTGAAGAGGACAAACCCCTTGCTGTCTTGGGAGATATCAATGCAAGAACATCCTGCCTCACCCCATCAGGTGTAAGAAGGCTCTCTGCTGATGCTGAGCGACCTCCTTCTCAGAGAGGTAAATCCCTGGTTGATCTTTGCAAGCAGACAAACATGATCATCCTAAACGGCCTGCCTATGTTTGGGCCGAACAACTCAGGGTTCACATCCTTCCAAGCGGCTGGCAGCGCCGTTGTGGACTATGCTCTCATTAGGGCAGAGGATCAATATCTCGTGAGGCGCCTTGAAATTCTCGCACAGGACAGCTCTGTATCTGACCATGCTGCGCTCGCCCTATTCACGAACGTTGCTATCACACGAGGAGATACAAGCAGCTCCCTTAAGCGGAAGAGAATGGAACAGCCCCCTCTCCCAGATAATACTGAACTGGATAAACTATATATTGAAACACTTGCCTCACGTCCATCAGATGAGCAATTCCTGTCAAGTGTGTATGGCGGCGTACATGTAGACTCCACCCCAACAAATATCTATGTGTACAGCACGGAAGATAGAATATCAAACCAACGCCATGCTGCGGCAGGCATATACTGGGGGGAAAGCCACCGTAACAACATGGCCCTCCGCGCACATGGAAAACAGACCGCTGACAGGGCAGAACTATTAGCGCTACACTACATTGTGCGCAAAGTGCGTGTCACCCGGGCAATTCAGGTATTCACCACACGCCGCACATTATACACGGCGCTCCTCACACATATCCGACAGGCTGTTAAAGCTAAATGGAACATCCCAAACGGTGACATTGTGGCTTCGCTGGCAGACCTGATCAAAAGAAGAGTGGCTGCAATCACCCTAATCCAGATAGATATCAGACTCGAGAACAAAAGCCTGAACAGCGCAAAGGCCCTTGCTGAGCGCGGTCTGCAACTCCCGTTGAATTCCCAAGCAATCCCGAACACTATAATGGCCCCAGACAACAGCGCTGAAAATTGGCCATCTGGGTGCTTAGATATTCCCAAAATAAGCGGAACAGTTCTTGAGCAGACGGAGAACCAGAGTCCCAACACCGACCTAATAGACGATGCCAACCTCACAGTAAAGAGGGCCCGAACAGAAGTCTATAAGAAACAAAAAGCTCTCAGACTTAAACTAATTGAAAGCAAAACACCTGCTGCACATTGGCATATAATCAAAAAGATAATTGGCAACAAAGACGTGCCATCGAACTTCTCTGCAGATGACCTCAGGCGTACATTTGAGGTCAGGATGAACCCCATTGTACCAATGCCACTGTCATTCGACGCTGAGAAGTTGAAACTCGACAGAGTACTTGCAGAAACCATACCCAAGCACACGGTAGACCTAACGCCCAACCAGGTCTTCTCTCGTCCAATAACACCTGGGGAAGTGAATTCAGCCAAAGCACACCTAAGAAAAAAATCCGGGACATCAGCAGCTGGAATAGATGATATTGGCTACGAAGATCTTCTTGAACTTGAAGACAATACTTTGGCTGACCTGTTCAACCGCTGCCTATCAGACAATGATGCCCCCTCTGTGTGGTTGAAGACGATTCTCATTGGCATAATAAAAAGGGGGAAACCCAAAGACGAACCCAACAGCTACCGAGCAATTGGTCTCGAAAGTTGTACACTAAAACTGCTCACTCTACTAATCCACCAGCGGCTTGTTGAGTGGTGTGAGTCCAATAATTTACTGCCCGAATCCCAAAACGGTTTCCGGAAAGGATATAGGACAAACAATAATGTCTTTATCCTCAATTGTGCAATAGACCGTGCAAAAGCAGAGGGCAAAACAATATATGTCATCTTCGCAGACCTCAGCAACGCCTTTCCATCCACAGAACAATCAACCCTGTGGATTAAACTCCAGGAAAGAGGCGCTGGTGGAAAAATGTTTGACTGGCTTAGAATGCTCTACCAGAAAATGTGCTACACTGTCCAACACAACGGAGAACAGTCCGAAATATTTAGATCCACCATAGGTATCCTTATTGGGGACACTCTATCACCCCTACTATGGAATGTCTACTTCGCGAACTTCATTCTCCCAGCAGACAATGATGACATTAAACTGGCAGGGTGCCCACTTGGCAATATGGAACAAGCCGATGACATTATACTCATATCAACAACCATCCCTGGTCTACAGCGTAAGATGGATGCCCTCTGGAGATGGTGCCACAAAAACTTCATGATACTCAATGCAGTAAAATCATATATCATGATATTTGGCCCCTCCCCAAGGAACCTCCCAAAATTCAGGTTTAACAATGAAGAGGTTGAGGTTGTCCAAGAGCACACTTACGTGGGTGTTACCTTTAACTCCCAGGCCAGAAATATTTTCAAATCTCACTATGAGAAAAAAGTGAGCAAAGCACAACAGATTGGAGGACTCATCTTTGGGATGGAATCATCCATTGGGCGAATGCCACCAGACGAAGGCATAGCACTATACATGGCCCTGGTTGACCCCCATCTCACACATGGAGCAGAGATATGCCTAGATATTACCCAAAGCCATCTTGAAAACCTGCAAGACGTGCAGCTTGCATTTATACGACGGCTACTCGGGCTCCCAAATAACTCCATCAAAGTTGTGTTATTCACAGAGACTGGACTAATACCGCTAAAGTTTCGGCATCTGCTGATTGCACTTGAATTCCTAAAATATCTTGTTGCACTACCAGCAGAGCGTCTGGCTCGAAAAGCGCTGGAGGATTCCATACAGCTTGACACTGAAAACCACGTGTCCTGGATAACAAACCTCCAAGAAATCATTGCCAAACTCTGCCCTGAGACACCCATTCCCAACCTTCATACACTAGAGGCTAATGAGGTGATCACCCTGATGACTTCAGTCAGAGGAGCAATGCGTGCGCAAATACAAAATGAGCTAGACAACAACACGAAACTGTACCTTCTACGTAACCGGCTAGAGCCAAAAAAAGATGGTGAGGGACACACACAAGTCACCTTCCTACTGAGACATTATCTCAAGGTGGCAAATACAGCACACAGGCAGTCACTGACTAGACTGATCCTGTCGTGCCACCCTCTTGCACTGGAACGACTTCGTCACACAGAGCATAGACGCCCTAAAATCCCACGAGATAAGAGACTGTGCAGGTTCTGCAAAGTGCACATTGAATCCCCTGAACATGCTCTGCTAGAATGCATAGGCAACGAGGATATCATTGCATTGAGATCTGAGTTCACAAGCAAACTTGACACTGAACTCCCACACTGGGGGCTGATCAAGTCACTGGAAACTGTGAACAGACTACGCACACTGATCGCTGAAAGGGACACCATCGGCCTGCTCGCAAAATTCACATATGAAGTATTAGCCATATATGATGCAAGTCCAGTGCTCATTCCATCACTCCCACTTGACTGGGTAATAGCCCGCTACGAAGAATGTACCAGTGGTAACAGGATAGTCTCTTAATACCTTGGGAGGAGGGGCCACATTGACGTCCAGGCGAAAGCTGGGGGGACAGCTTGGTGTGGTTGCAATACTTGAGGTCCGGAAGCGAAGGTACTTAATTAGCTCACTTGTACTGGGATAACTTTCGGGACACGGCGCTCTGGGAGGGGGCAATGTCGTGTATAATACTATCACTATCACAAAAAGCAGAGGAACCTACAAATAATATTTCTGACCATCCTTCAATAAACCTCTCGTGAATGAGGGGAGATATTTCCCTGAAAACGCCATCGTCACTCCATCTTTCAATCCCATCTCCCTATGGGCATTCTTCACCAAGCGATATGTTATAGCAATAAAAACGAGCGTATCATGGATCAATGGAGAAAGGATGGCTGCATACACGGAGACTGGGACATCTGCGTCAATGCAATATTGTGTAGGACCGATGTTGGCACCCAAAATAACGATGGGAACGATCATCGTCGTCCCAAGAAGGCCGAGCCATAGTACGAAGAAAGCGGCTACGACGATACGGTCTCGGTTGTAGATGGCACGCAGCCGAATAAAGAAGAGGAGAGCACTGAAGCCGAGAGCAACAGGGTAGAATGCGTCCGTTATCGTTTCGAAAGCCTTGCAGTTCCCTGTGGGTGCAGCTTTAAGGCAGAGCAAGTCGTCAATCCTAGCAAATTCGGTGGTTGATTACAGACTCACTTTCAAAGATGTTTGAAGCGATGACATATCCTAGGGAACCGATCCTATTCTTAGGAATGAGTGGCTTTCTCAGAAATTGCAAACGGAGTGGCGATGTACCTTGACGCAAAATAGACCAATGTCGTGAAAGTAATGCGATGTTTGAACAGCAAAGCGAAATCACTGGAAATGTTATCCAAAACATCCCAGAGAAGAACCTAATATGTCAAAAATGTCAGCAAGGGCGCTTGGAGGATCGTATCACCGCTGTTGCTAGCCAGATAACTCGACAAGCCTAGCCTCCAGATAGAGTATGCACTCACCCCCAGCGAGCCGGCCAAGACGTAAATCGAAACAGAGGTCTGATACGCTGACTCGGGATCGAGAAAGGCTAGCGGTGTATTGGGATTGGGGAGGGCTACGCTTGCATTGTCGGCCATGACGATGGGATTGGAAGCAAATGGGAGAGCAGCATGGACTGGCAATTAGAAAAACCCCTCAGGAACTGTTAAGTATGTAGGTGTGAAGTTTTGCAAGCCAAACAGTTACATAAATCCCTTCTTAACCCCGAAAGAGGACGATTTGTCTGATAGGTGAGATCTAGAAATAGTGGGAAAAAGCATGGAGCCGGAAGCATGTGGAATTCATCCCGCTCAGCCAGCTGACTCCATGGCGCGCGCTGGCGCGCGCCCATATTAATAACTAAAAGGTACTTGTCCCAGGCGGTCAAGCTCAAATTCTCTAGAAATATTTGCAGAAGGTCCTCAGGAGAGGTCCTCCTGAAGACTTGAAAGACAGAGTCAAATCACCATTCGAACGTTCGAAAATCGAACACCCTTCTACAACCCTCCCTGATCCTATCATATGAATTTTAAGTTCAACCGTACCAACTGAACTAAGTACCCCAAGGTCACTCAATATTTGGGAACTATGACTATGTACTCAAATTTATCCTCGCGCTTGATATTAATAAAAATAACGTCTTCCCAACAGATCACAGATGTCAGTGTGATGAGTAGTAACGACATGTACATACTGATACTTACCATTCTATGTATATATCATACCCTATCTGTCACCAAGCACTGATCCGAGTTTACTTACTCTGAAAGACGAAAACTTGAATCGTCAACGCGTCATCCAAGGTCATCCACTGACAAAATTTGGACAGAGTTTCGTCTCTAAAAGTCATATTTGCGAGACCTTCAGTGATTGATCGAATTTTGTACTCAACAGAATTGGCCAGTACATACAAGAATATGCGGTTCATTCAGTTAACCATCACAAGTCATTCATTCCGCACGGAAAATTGGCAGATGATCACTCGACGCTGATAGCGAGCTAGCTCGGAGCTGTTGCTCCCTTCCATGGCCGTTTAGCAGCTCCCAAGCGCCAAATGCCCCCGCTGTCCGCTCTGTTCGGACTCCCAATACGCAAGAAATTCACCGAAATGCATTCAGCCATATGCACCTGAATGGGTCTGCTTTGAGCTGGGGTGTTGTCCATGTTGTCGGCCGTTGTGACGTACAGACCCGCAGGAGACCGTAGGATGGACGGCGCCGCTGTCTATATATTTGGATCGCTCTTTGTCAGGCAGGGAAGGTACTCTGGGTAGGTGACTGAGCCAATTTCGTGCCAATCATCGGGATGAAAGCTCGATCCGTCCTGTGCAATTCAGGTTCAGCCTAGAAGAAGAATGCCAGATGAACAGCGAAGAGGAAAGGCAAGAAAATCTGGGTGTTGATACCTACATAATCATATTCGGATGTGGTGTAGAGTTGCCGCGCGTCCTTGTATTTTCTTGCCTTTCACGTAATTTTAGAATCCAGCAAGAACCTAAAGTGAGCGCGTGTCTGCGCGTGGGAAGGGCGGCGAAAACACATGTTCAGGGGTGCGGCAAGTGATTGGCGCCGGTGAGGCTAGTTCATACGAGCAGCGGTGAGCTCGCATCTGCTCGCTTGAGTGAGGACGAAGCTAGAAAGCACTGATGCCCTCGAAGTTCGAACCGATAAGCTCATACAAGCTCATACTTTCACTCATGTATTATTTACGTCCAGCCGGGAAACCCGTCTCTGTGAGCGTTTGTGCACGATGTCAGACTTCAGTCATTCTTATAATTGGTACCTCACTTTATGAAGGAAAGAAAATTGATATCGGTAGACAAGCCCGTTTCAACTCATAAGTACTATGTGATAGAGCTATTCCTTCATGAACCAGCCGTGAGATGTGCAGCTTAAACAACATTTTTACCACCCAACCATACGGAAAGCCCGTGAAGAAGCATATTGTGATCAGATCTTCTAGGTCCGAAGCATCGAGCGGATAAGATTCAGGTACCTATGAGTGTACTATGTATCATACAAAATTAAGTACACTGCTTGATCCCATCTTTGAGAAGCAGGAAGGCTTCTTTCATATCAATGATATGGATGCGCACACGGACCTAAGAATTCGTCATGATAGCGAGAACAGAGAGCATGATCATAGGTTCTCTGCGCGTGCGCACGTTTCATTTACACTAGCTAGGACGGGAAGGTTGAAAGGGTCCGGAAGCGAAGGTACTTAGTTAGCTCACATGTACTGGGATAACTTTCGGGACACGGCGCTCTGGGACGGGGCAATGCTGTGTATAATACTATCACTATCACTATCACATAGAGGTTAGCGGACCCCTAGGCCACCCACACCTCCAATATTGTGCACCGTTCATGCATGCACCTGTAGATGAGCCTCCCTGTTGTTCTCCGACTTGGACATACACGCACGTATTTTCAGCGGCCTGAATATCTATACTAGCAAGTCCTTGACGTTAATTCTCATGAGCGGCAGAGTGGTAGTAGCCCTATCCCAGGCTGAGCAGAGTTCCTACTTAGAGGCTAGCACAGATGGGCCGCATTCGTTATTTCACCACTTGTTCGTCCGCGTGCCTGCAACTCCCTGGACATTATGTGTCTAATCGCTCCGATAAATGGTACATAGAGTCAAGTCGCAAGAACGATGGATGATGAACCTAAATAAATTGTGATTATACATTGGCAGCCAAGAGACCTTAAACTACTTTTTGGTACAGTTCAAGTCAATAAAATTGAGGTAAGGAGAGTTGATATCTATAGCCACAGACCAGGAAATCAAGCAAACTTGGGGGTAGAGAGATCTGAGAACGAGGACGGATGATTATGTATATGATGTGAATAGAGATAGAATAAGACATGAAAGTAAGTGTGTCTATGTACAGAAGAAACCGGGGATTAATCAAGCACCGAACGAGAGATGGGAGACGAGGAAACAATGTAAAAATTGTAGGAGGAAGGAAAAATGAGCATGCCAGTGAGGAATGAAATATTGTGAAGGTCCGTGTATATATAGCACAACAATGCACGATGCATGAAAGAGACACAAAAAAAGAAGAAAGAAGAGACAGAGAAAATGAAATCCAAAAACCGAACGCTCAACAACCCGCACTCAACAGCCCCCTCCTTTCCACCTCGCCTCCCCTCATATGACGCCACGCTTGCGCTTCTTCGCAGCATCGCACCAGAGGCCCAGGGGGGCTACACAAACAACGATTGACACCCAACTGACAGGCATATCGTCAAGGTGCAAAAATCGTCCGAAGCCGCGAGCTCGCACACGCCGACCTGGGTGCATGGCTAAAATTCACCCGGGCCAAACACCGCCGACGTTGCTCAAGCCACCCAATAACCATGGTCCACATATGCCATAGCAGCCATACGTACGCACGCTCCACCCCCAGCGCTCGCCGCCCAAGGGAGCGAAAACGTAACGCCCAGAACCTAGGCCTAGAAAGGGCCCGCAGCCGTGGGGCGCGGAGGTGGTAGGAATCCGTAGGACGGGCGCGCAAAACCCAGCGGGGCAAGCAAGCGACCGGGCCTAGTATTCAGCGCTCGCCGCTGAGCCCCCCGCGCACGGGATAAACACCTATTTGTGCTATTCCTGGCGCGGGACGCGTATGTTGGAAGGCAAGTACGGCAGACATGTGGGTGTATTTATAGGGTGCAGCGCAGCCTGCGTGGACTGGAGGAAGGGAGGCTATAGGGTGCTATGAATGGACGATGGACGGAGGGACGGGCGGGATATGGGGACGCCAGAATGTGGGGAAAGCCTATCAGGAAAGACAAGAACGAGCGAAGGAAGGACGGACAGACGGCAGGGCGAGGTGATTATCTGGGAAACACGAATGCAAACGGAGACGGGATGAAAGTGATCCTGATGGATGCAGAAGTGTGATATAAAGACCACCAGGCAGGCGGTCGGGTTCTTCTTTTCCCTTCCCTCCTGCGCACGCCTAGTAAGAGAGGTCGTCGAGAGTCGATATGATGACAGCGATCCCAACGAAAGTATGAGCGTCCATCGTTGACTAAGCGTCGGATACAACCGCACCCTAATCCAGATGGCTTCTCCGAAAGCCACTCGCCTGACGCAAGCCTGCTCTGCTCGTGTTCATGCAGAGCAACCCGACGCCCCCACACCATGGACCACGGCCGCAGCGCCTTCAGCCCAGCCCCTCTATCTCCACTCTTCACCCCCACGGGCGTCCGTGATCAGGCGACGGGTAAGCAGAGGCAGAACAAAGAAAGCCAGAGCAATGAAAAAAGTGCACACAGAGGCCTCTCCTGCAGCAAACCCAATTTCCTCCCTATATCGGCAGCGCGCCTCGCAGGCCGAAGTATGGATACCGATCGTCCTCCATCGTAAGCACTTTCCACAGCCTCGGATTTTCAGCAGCACCCAACTGCGCCTTGACTGCGTTGCGTGCGTGCGTGCATGCGTGAAGTGTGAAGCGTGTGCGGCTGCGATGGGGAGTTTTTGGGTGGATAGCAGACCGCCGCGTGGCCGGTCCTTCAGCCAAAGTTGAGTAGAACTGCTGATGCGCGCGATCGTCGTCGTCGTCTCCACGGGTCTCCTTCCATCCACCTCCGCACGGACGTCATTCTCATCCTCAACATCTTCAACATCAACAACATCAACCACCTCGCCCACCTCGCCCACGCACGCCCGCCCGCCCGCCCGCCCATCCAACCAACACCCTCCACACCCACCCGCACCACAGACGCAAAAATCACGCCCGCAGCGCCGTCTCCACCGCACGCGTGCGCGGTGCACCCGCTGCTGCCGCGGAGCACGAGCCGGAGCGCGTTCGGGAGCGCGCGCGCGGGCTCTGGGGCGGGCTTGCGCTCTGGCTTGGGCTATGTGGGCTTGAGGTGGGATTTGAGCTGGAATTTGGGGATGAGCTTGGCTTTGGGTTTGGATTTGGGCTTGGAGATGAGCTTTGGTTTGGGTTTGGGCAGGAGCTTAAAGACGAGCTTCGATTTGGGGATGAGCTTGGATTTGGGCCTGGAATTGGGCTTGAATTTGAGCTAACGCACGTCAGGCGCCGCGGCGACCCGTGCGGCGTCGCGCTCTCCGCCTCGGGCGGCGTCGCGCTCTCCGCCTCGGGCGGCGTCGACGCCGATCCGAGCGTCTGCGATGGCGGTTTTGAAGTAGTCTCGGTGGCGGCGTCGTGCGTCTGAGCCGGCATCGTCTGCTCCTCCTCCGCCTTCTCCTCGTCACGCTTGTCCTCGGGATGGTCGTCGTCGTCGTCATCATCATCATCATCCAGCTCGATCTCCATATCATTCACCACGATAAAGTTCCTCTTCTTCTCCTTCTTCCCCTTCCCCGTCCCCCTCCCATCCCCATTTCCTTTCCCCGAATCCTTCACCGGCACCGGCGGCGGCGGCATCACCTCTTTCCCCCCAAAGCGACCCCCAATCCGCGCCGGCCCCACGCCGACGAAGCGCCCGCTGAACATCTCGTGCGCGCCCACCTCCCTCCGCCCCGTCTCTCTTCCCACCTCCCTTCCCACGAAATCACTTCTTCCTCCTTCGATGGGATACCCCCCGCGCTCGCGCGACGCCGCGCGCGACCCGGTGGCAGACGCATACCCCGAGCCCGACCCCGGGGCGCTGAACGTGGGGTACGAACGCTCGCGCGAGGGCTGCCTCGAGCCGTTCAGGGTGTACGCTCCATACGCTCCATACGCTGGGTAGGCCCGCTCCGTCGACGCCTGCCTCGACCCCATACCCCCACCCAACTTGGCCTCCACCGCAGCCAGCGGCAGCCGCAGCGCCTCGACCTCCACCTCGCGCGGCTCCACGCTCGACGCGCGCGAGCGCGGGCTGGGGCTGCTCCCGCGCGACCCCGACCCCGACCCGTCCGTCAGCGCCGGCGTCGGCGGCGCCGCCACGGAGTCGCCGTCCGTGTCCGTGTCCGCGGCGGACTCGGTGTCGGTGCTGCACGCGCTGGACTCGGTGTCGGTGCTGAACGCGCTGCACGCGCCGTCGACGCTCGTGCCGTCGTTGCTGGCGCTGTCGTCGGGGTGTGTGTCGGGATGTGTGGAGTGTGTGGGGTGTGGAACGGGCGACTGGGCGCGCGGGCTCGCTACCGCGCTGGATGCGACGCTGGGCGCAGCACTGGAATTAACGCTGGGCGGCGGCGTGTCGAGCAGCGGGAGGAACGCGAAGGCCGGGCGCACGCGCGGCGGCGCGGGGCGCGCGGGCAGGAGGTGCGCGAGATGCGACAGGGGCGGGGGCGGGGCGTGCTGCGTCGGATAGATGTTGGGGCGCGACGGCGGGCTGGTTTTGGGGGTCTGCGGCGAGGACGCGGCGGGGTGCGGCGAGGAAGGATTCGACGAGGACGAATACGACGGGGCAGTCGACATAGAGGATGAGGATGACGGGAGCGAGGATGACGACGCGGACAGCGACGTGGATGTGGTGGTGGCGGAAACGGACGCGGATAGGTGCGAGTGCTCGTGCACCTGCGCCTGCGCGTACGGATGCGCCCAGGGGTGCCGATGCGGCGGCGGCGGCGTCTGCGGGCTCGGCGGCGGCGTCGCGTACGGGAAGTACGACTGCGCCTGCGCCTGCGGCGGCGGGGGCTGCACCGGCGTGCGGCGGAAATTCATCGTCCACGGCGAGGTCGTCGTCGTTGTCGTCGTCCCTGTCATCGCCTTTGTCGACTCCTTCTCATCGGTATCATACCCATACCCATACCCCCTCCCCGGCGCCCCGTCCACATCATCGCCGTCAGCATCCGTATTCGAGGGCTCCGCGAGGAGGGGCAGTAGGCCGATCGGGACGCCGGAGAGGTAGTGCCGCTGCGGCCGGCCGGCGAGCACGTCCGGGGGCTGGTTCGCGCGCGGGAGCGAGCGCTGGATTTCCTTGAGCTCGAGGAGGTCCCTAGGGGTAAGGGTCAGGGGTCAGGATCCGATCGGATAGGAGGGGAGGGGGAAGGATATGAGGCGCAGGGTAAAGAAGGTAAAGAGGTAGGATGGACGGGGAAGGGAATAAGGGAGGGAGGATGGAGCGACGGGCGATGCCGGCGACGAGATATGGGGATAGGAACAGCGAAAATAACGCCGATGATCCAGCAGCAGAAAGAACAGGAATAGCGAGGCCAATAATAACGCCAACGACAACAGGCAAGGAAAAAAACAGCACAAGGCAACGAACGAACACTCACTGGTAAGTCAGCTTCCGCGCAGGCTCCGTCGGCGTGCGGTCCCACTCGTCCGCGGTGAACACCTCCTCGCTGCCCTCCGCGCAGAAGGCGACGCACTTGCGGTGGTGGCAGTTCGAGGTCGGCGGCGCGGCGTCGGGCGTCGTCGCCCCGCTGCGCGGCAGCGGCGAGGGGGCGGGGGAGAACTTGAGGCAGCCTTTCATGGTGTGTGGCGGCGTGCGTAGGGTAGTGTATGTATTAGTGCTGGTGTTATTGGGTGCTTTTGATTGGTAGATGTCGTTGGGATGGTTCGGATTCGGAATTGGATTCGGAATGGTGTGCGGGTTCCAGATTGTGCAGGTCCTAGGAGAGGTCGGCGGTGGTCTATACCGGGCACGAGGGCCAGACGGCGGGGCGGGAGGATACGGGTGAAGAGGTGATGGGTGTAGCGCACAGCGTCGTGTGCAGTGCTATTGAGGGGTGTGTTTCCTTGTTTTCCGGAATTTGCACGTCACGGTGCTCTGGGGTACGGAGTGGCGGAGTGGCGGCGACGCCAAATCGGAAACGGAGGTCAGCGGCGGAGGAGGTCGTTGTCGTTCTGCGAAGGTCCAGTTGTGTTGCCCTTTTCGCTGTTCCCCTCTCCTTAAAATTTGCTCGTCGGACGAATGCGCCGCTTAGGCTGGGGTTATATAAATACAACGCCTGGAACCGGTCTGCACCACGGAGCTAGTATAAGCAAAGTATAAGCAACCGTCCGCTCCCTCTGGTGGCCGGGCGTGAAACGGGAGGGGGCTGGGGGGGTCCCAAGGGGGCGAGGGGCACGTCGACCGCCGACCCTTGCTCGTGTGCGGCGTGGCGTGTCAGCTGGGGGCTGGAGGGGTCCCTTGGCGGTGCTCGTGTGCGCGCAATTGGTGTGGTGGTAGTCCAAGACGGGTGAGACCGACCCAGGGCGCCGGCCGGCGTTGCAATCGGGGGCGTGCGCGTGAGGGTCTCAGGCTGGCTCTGGCTCTGCGGATGCGGTGTGGGGGCTGGTGCGCGCAGACGACGACGACGACGAGGGCGATGGCGGGCGAGTGTGGACGCGATTTGTTTGGGTCTTTGAAAAAGGGAGTGGCTGGAGGCCGAAAGGGGCAGTGGGCGTGCTCGCAACAGCGCCTCCCCGCGATTCCGTTCGGCCGGTCGGGGCTTTTATCCACACCTCGTGCGCTGATTGGCGTACACTGCTGCTGCCAATGAACGAGATGCTGCGATGATATTTCGCCGTCGCCCCCGGGTTTACATGTACAGGAGCTTTTTTTGAGCCTTTATCACATATGTATATCACACCGGTCGATTGCATTTCAGAATGTGACGAGCCTCTACAGTAAGTATCTCCCCCCCTCCCCCATCCTCTCCGCAAAAGACTCTAAGAATGGTCGATTATTTCGATCAGTTCATTGATTTTCAATTGACCCCTCGTGCAGCGTTGTTTGCATGCGAAACGCTCTGCATACGTCGTGCGACCATCGAAGCCGCCGGAACACCAACTCACCAGTGCCAATAAAAGTAAAATGCGCTGGCCGCACTCTCACGCGGGGCGCAAGCTCCTAAGGCTGGGAACGCCGGGAGGTGCACGACGTAGGGAGTGACATACACAAGTAATACGTCGAAAATCTCCCCACTTCCACGCCGGAACACGTTCTAGCGAGGTAGATGATACGATAAAGATCCACACTGGCAGCTGGATGCCAAAAAGTATGTATTAGGACGAGGATGGTCAGCCACCGTCAGCCACTGTCAGACGATACCATTCATTTATTTCCGACATCGTGACGACTATTCTGAGCATCGGATTGGATTATATTTCTATCCACTGGCAGCCGCGGTATCTTATCTATGTTTACCAACAACCCACGCTACTTTCGCCCACTTTCGCCCTCGGGGCCAGTCGTTCGACATTCAAATATCCAGATCGCATCCGAGCCTCCCGGGCCCGTTTTCATTCACGAAAATACTTGGAGAACACCGCGCGCGCGCGTGCGAGCGCCGACCAACGCCCACGCACGTCGATTATCAGGAGCCTGCAGGTGACTATCGAATTTTCCAGGTGACCATTCGAAATCATCAACCGGCGACGTGGGTGTGAAATTTGGAGCTCGCAGACGTACGTAGATCTTTGCGTATTGCCCAGAGTATTCTGGGCAGGGCATGACGTGCCCGAGATTGTCAAGGTATACGATAGGAATCGATGATATATTGAATATTAAGGATGCATGATTATTAGGTGGATGTGTCGGGGATTCTGATAATAATACGTAGAGAGCCTGATGGAAGGGAGAGTTCAGTTCAGCTGGTCATGCACAGATTAAATACTTCACATGCGGCTCGGATGAATGATATCAGAAGACATTCACCAACGCACTTAACCAAAAAAAAAAAAAAAAAAAAAAAAAAAAAAAGACATCCACCAACGAGTCGTCCTATTCCAGGTATCATCATGACGATCAGAGCCTGTTTCTATCCTGCGCGATGCCAAGAGCGGGGCGCTTCTGGGCGGGCTGAGCAACGCGGGCGGGGCCAGGGGCCCGCTTAGCTACGGTAGGGTTAGCAGCAGCTCCAGAGTCAGACACGGTGAACTATCGAAGAAAACATGCCATAAGTCGTCATAATGCAAACGAGGAAACCGAGGTACTCACGTAGGAGACATCATCGAGCGAACCGTGTTGAGCGACGGGCACCAAGACAGGCTGATAGTTGGCGGCAGTGTTGATCGATGAGACCTTGTAGAATCCAGCAGGAAGCCCGGCAGGGACATCCGCAGTCAAGACGCCGTTGACGGCAGCAGCGTTGAGGCCCTTGAAGAACGCGAAGACTCGGGGTCCGTGGGGGTCGTCTGGTCAAGAGCTGTAAGGCTCTCGACGACGACTTGCGAGTTACCAATGATCTGGCCCTGCGCGTTAAGCTGTTGGGGGGCGGCCAAGAAGTTCTCCTCGGCATTGACGAAGTTACCGGTGTCGAAGTTGGCGACGGCCATGGTAATCGTGAATGCGGTGTTGGCGGGGATGGTGTCACCGTTGGCGGGGACGGTGAACTTGGCCGATGGCATGTTGCCTGTTGACGGGATGGATCCCATTGGGGCAGGGTTACAAGAACCGGTTGTGATCTGCTTTCCGTTGGTGATGGGCAGGTTTGGCACAGTGAGGCAAAAGTTGATGAAGTTGTTGGACGAGGTCAACGAAGCGACTTGTCCAGCGGTTGGGACATCTTGGCCGTTGTTCTCGAATCCAGTCGCAATAACGTTGGGATCAAGGGCTTCAAAAATGTACACCGGTAAGCAGCAATGAAGCAAAGTATGCTTCCGGAATACTCACTGAGGGAGGACTGAGCATCAGCAATGTTGCCAGAAGCAGCGGTTGAAGCGGCGCTCGAAGCAGCAGCAGTGAAAGCCCATTTAACGTCTCCTATGTTCATATCCTGCGCGATGCCAACAGAGGAGAAAGCAAAGAGGACTGAAAGGAATAATAAGGAAAGCATGATTAGATGAGACGAGGTCTGCAACAGTCGATCTGCTAATGCAGATATTTTCTCCACCACCATTCTTATAGTGTTTGAAGGTGATACCCTATCTTCCTTGTCTCAGCTCCGGGACAATTTTCAAATAAATTATAAAGTTGACTGCCAGAGTGGGATGATCATCAAATGCGGAACGGTTAACGGAGACTGGCATTTGAGGCCAACCAGTGAGAGCCGTCTTCTTGCTGTAGGAACTAGCAAGCACAAACGCTGAATTTTATTGCACTAATCCATTCAATGGAAGAAGTTGACAAGTAGAGTGCGGAGTCTTGATGTAATCCTCTGATGGATATGGACGAACAAGCGCCAAGGATTAGCGCCCAAGATTTATGCCCAACAAATGACTATAAGTATGCACCGCTTCGCGGTCCAACTAGGTCGTAGGATCGGGAGCGACAAACATAGATGTGCCTCCGATGGGTGGCTCTGCGGATGCGGGGGCTGGTGCGCGCAAGACGATGATGATGACGACGACGGGCGATGGCGGGCGAGTGGACGCGATTTGGGTTTTGAAAAGGGAGTGGCTGGAGGCCGAAAGGGGCAGTGGGCGTGCTTGGAACAGCGCCGGCCTCCCCGCGATTCCGTTCGGCCGGTCGGACCTTTTATATACACTTCGTGTGCTGGATTGGCGTACATTGCTGCCAATGGACGTCCTCATTGCGATAATGTTTCGCCGTCGCCCTCGGGGTTGCAGGAGCATTTTTTTCTGAGCCTTTATCAACACCGGTCAACTACAGAAAATATGTGATGAGCCTCTGTATCCCCCCCAGCGGCCCAGCCCTCTTTGCAAAAGACCAACAAAAGACTCTGCTCCCCGCTCGAGATCGGATTGGTCAAATTACGGACCCGTCATTTGCCTGTCGTGCGATCATCGAAGCCGCCGGGACACCAACTGACCAGTGCCCATGAAACTTATTCACGTCGTACGAATTACCAATTGCCACTCGACGCTGCCATCCACTGCTCAACATGCGCCGGCCGCACTCTCACGCGGGGCGGGGCTGGGAACCATGGGACGTCATGCAAGAAGTATGAGTGACATACATAAGTAATATGTCAATATTTTTCCCACTTCCCAGATGATATAATACAAGGGATATCGATGATACGATAAAGATCCATGCAGCGCTAGGACGAGGATGGTTTGATTTTGGTTAGCTACTATCTAGTACCGCTACCGCAGAAAATTTAAGCTTTTGCAGGTGGCCAGACGATATTTATTTCGGAGTCGCTAGAATATTGTTAGACGACTACAAGTATACATATTCTGATCCTCAGGCTCTCATTGGATATTTCTGTCTATCCAGCCGCGGTATCTTCAAGCTATGTTTAACGACCCATGCTACTCTCGTTCGATATCCAATTCTGGCGCAAGCGCACCCAAGCCTCCCCCTTTTCATTTACGAGAAAACCGCGCGAACGCCGACCAAGTTTCAACGCCCACGCAAATCGATTATCAGGAGGAGACCACCATCGGAATCGTCGACGTGGGTGTGAAATTTGGAGCTCACAGACGTAGATCTTTGCGGTCAGCATGATCGCTGCGTCCAGCCGAGATTGTGTACGATATGATATTAAGTAGTATGATTATTAGGTGGATGTGTTGGGGATCACGATAATAATACGTAGCAAGCCTGATGGAAGGAAAGGTTCAATCTAGTTGGAAGGTTAATACTTAATACTTAGAGGATCGGCCGAGACAGGGTTCTGCAGCCATGCACACAGATTAATACTTTGGCACATGCGATTCGGATGAATGGTATCAGCAGACCACCCAGGCATAAGTACAAACGAGTCGCCCTATCCAGCCGTCACCGATGATCAGAGCCTGTCCTCGCCGTCCATCGATGTGCTCCACAAAATCCCAACGACGGGCTTCCGAGTCTAAACGTACGTACAAGTACGCTTAAACAAGCGAACTAAGTAATATTTATTGTGGAAGATAACAAGAGGCTCTAACAGCGCTAAGCGCCGAGGTTCCAACAGAATTCAGAAGGGATCCTTGGATCCTCGAAGAAGTTTGTATCGACGGGCTTCTAGTATTCCTGTTTTCTATGATTTTCGACTGATCGCTTGACGTCAGACAATCAAGCGATGGATTTTCGATGAAGCAACGTTCGCGGTACTAGTAATAGGGTAGGTTGGTAGGTAGGCTAAAATCTCCTATGCGGCCTTTCTTTCGAAACCGTAAAAGTTTTTGAACGCTGGACGGGCGAGATTCTGTTAAGCTCTACCTCCGTTGACACGCCTCCATCATCGCACCTTATATTCAGAACACTCCATTGCACGAACCTTTTTTGCGAGCGGCTAAACCCTAGACATAAAATATCATCTTATCGTATACGTAGATTCGGTTAGATGGCGACACTTTACTTGTGTTGCGCTTCCTTCCTGTATTTCATGGTAAAATGATCTATGGAGCCCAGTGATTATACACAAGCCGCACCAAGACGAGCTGATCATATTCTACAAGGTGTAAGGAGCCTGGGAACATGATTCAATTCTCTAGCGTATTTGAACGAAACGAGCGCCTATGGAGCGCGCTGCGCCAAGGATTAGCGCCCAAGATCAACAGCCCGACAAATGATGATCAGTACCTGCGCCGCTCCAAGATTCAACTAGGCCGTAGGGTCGGGACCAACAAGCATGAAAGTACCCCCGATGGGTTGACCGAGTCCGGCGGCGGCAGCGAACGCGCTGATGTTCCAGTTGGCGGTCGAAGTGTCGTCGTCATTCTGCACTAGCCTCGCGCTCTGCTCGTCGAACCCACTTGGCTGGTCGAAGAGAAGAAAAATATATCTAGGGACATAGATTAAGCTCTGACACTCGCATCGAGAAAGGGGTGGTAAGTAGTCGTAAACCATACCGATGTGGATCCGACCCAGCTTGAGGTCTCGGTTCTCTGTAATGGCTGATGGCTGGGGTGCTATTCGAGAGCAGAGTGGGCCGCGTGTGAGATCCCGTGTAAAAGTTCCCGCCTAGGAAGTGCCGGACTTGAGCGCGGGTGGGTTCTTGGGGCGTCGGTGTATCGGGATCGACTGCTGCTATGACGAAGGGTCCTTTTGAGCGAGATCCTACCACGTTGAAATTCGGAGGGCGAAGTGTCGCTGGTAAGAGGGACGTTCATAAGCAATTTGTTGCATGGTACCCTTGAGGGTAGCTAGTAAATAAATCAAGTCCGACATACCATTTCGCGGGAGGTGGACTCCGGCCTGCAGCATGATTGGCCTGGCGTCGCCTGTCTGGGGAAAAGTCACTTGCAGCAAGACTTTAGGATCGAAAGGAAGATTCATAGTTTCTGGAACCTATTCGAACTGATGGTGAGCATTGCGTAGAGGTACCTTCAATGCAATGACGAACAACATACATGGGCAGCAGTGAACGCCCGTCTAACTTCTCCTATATTTGTATCCTGCGCGATGCCAACAGCGAAGAACGCAAAGATAATTGCCAGGGTCAAGGGAAGCATGATGAGATAATGAGACGGGGGCTGCAGCGGTCGATCTGTTAGTGCAGATATTTTCTCTACCAACCATACTTATAGCATTTGGAGGTGACGCTTCGTCCTCCTGGTCTCAGCCAGCTACAGATAGTTATCAAACAGATTCCGAAGTTGACCGCCAGAGTGGGATCAAATCTGGAACGGTTAATAGTGACTGGCATTGAGACCATTGGATTTCATCGCGGACTGAGCCGGGACATAGCAGTGAGAGGCGGGAATGCATGAGATACTGCGACTTTGTCTAGCTGTAGCAGATTAGTCAAACGTATTGCCAGTGGTGTGCTAATGTCAGCGATGCCATGACCCAAGTGAAAGCGGAGTGGAGGAGAGAGAAGGCAGGAAATGGAAATATGCGTATTCGATATGATGATGGCGCCTCCGGTGTATCACAGCACACATTAGAGTTGTTTTTGGTAGACCTGTCAAAAAACTATTCGTTAAAATAGCTGAGACGGAACGCAAGTAATTTGTTACCAATGCCAGAAGTATGGTACAAGCTTAACATAGACAAATGGCATATATTTGCACTACAGATCAAATATGTTACTGGTTCAAGAGCGAGATGACCTAGGATGTACTCGTGGCATGGTAGAATCACTATTTCGAGAGTCGAGACACGATTGTTTAAAGCTAGCCGTTGGAAGTTGAGCACGCCTCGTACTTTCGTTCGAGATTAAGGCTGCTTGATATGGAAGCATTCTTTTAGTCAGGACCTGGCGCGTCGAATAGATCCGAAATTGGCTGACCTGCATCGCGGCTGAACCCGCTGCCCTTCCGCTACAAAATGTCATTGTTTACCATCTTGAAAAGCTGAATTTATCTCTCTTCTTCCCGAGTTCCATTCCGACCGTTTACTCATACGCAGAGCATGGCCTGCTGAGGCCGATGACAACATTATGACAAGCTTGTCCAAGGAGCGGACATGGCGTAGAGTGTTCTGAACGCTGTAGGCTCATATCCTGTATCAAATGTGTAACGGTTCAAAACAAGTTCAAAATGCGAAAACTTCGAAAAAAATGTAAGCAAATCCCGAGAGAGTTGGGTCCAATGGTGAGGACGGTGAGGCAAGAATAAACGGGAGGGCATAAAATGGACGACCAAAGCAAGTGGCATTGTAGCAGTAGGATCCCAGAGTATCAGTCCAGATTCAAGCTGTCTGAGCGAAATGTTCAGTTCTGAGTTCATCGATGCGCAACGTTCGACGGTAACGCAACGCTCAGAGTCAGAGTTCGTCACAACTCACAACGCGTGATTGATTGATCCGCGATTGATCCGTTTAATTGATTGATGTCACTCACTCGGACTGCTCAGCCTGTTCTGTTCAGGCCTGCGCAGTGTGTCCATGACGGGTCCGAGTCCGTCCAGGGCCAGGGCTATAAGCTCAAACGGGCAAGATGAAACCTACCTTGCCAGAGTCATAAGTACCAAGCATCTTCTGCTTGATAAATGCTCTGATTAATAATTGATGACATGAAAGAATAAGACGACTTCACGTCTTGTGTACATAACACTGAACGCAAGGCTCTTCTAAAGATTCGCAATAGATTTGAATTTTTATAAAATATGAATAAGTAGACGGTGTCTTGGCATATCCACATGTATTCAATTCAAGCAGGGATAGGAAGAAGGTCGCGTAATATAATACTTTGTAATGCCAATTGAATGCATATCAATACGTGGGCAAGAATTTTCGCAGCAATAGCAATGCCACTTCTAGTGAAGGTGTGGTCAGCAGCGTGTACGCCGACTACAAATCTACCCATGATGATGCTATCCTGAGGTTTTTTGCGCATAGAGATTCTACTTCCGTCCTTACTAAATACCGGCATTTTAACCATTGCGCCGCAAATACATAGGCTGGTTGCGTTCTCAACGGGTAGTTACACTAAGGTAATAAGGTTCCTTCTTCATCGTGTGTCTTTCAAGCACTTCAATTCGGATCTGTCTGGCGTCTGGAAGCCACGCTTTTACCCCGCAGTATTGACAAGTGTCAGCTCCCTGGCTCAGCAGGCTGCAGAGCAGGGATGATCAGAGCGGCTGCTAAGCGGCTACCCGTTGCTCGTGGTTTTACTAGCTCTATCCACAGGAAATAGCGAGCCTGAGCGACATGTTACATGTGGGTTCGTGGCTTGATCGTTTGCAAATTAGACGGTGACTACTGTCAGACTTGAAAGACTTTAAGCGTGAAGCTTGCGAAGACTCGTGGTACAACATTGAATGACGTTCCGGATTGATCGCAAACCTTCCACGGAGAGCTTTTCGAATAAATGATACATGTATCAATCATATCTCGACCACGAATCCGGCGGAAGCTCTGCCTACATATGCGCATCACATGCCACCACGTTTTAGGTATCTCTGGCATTCTCTACAAACTTTGCAGGCAGCTGGGCATTGTACAAAGTCTTCGGCGTCCCTGCAGTGCCCGTGCACCCTCGCCCACCGCGCTTCTTAAGTGGCCGAGATAGTCTCCTTGGGATAAGATAAGAGATTAGATTAGACAGTATATATGCGACCAACTTTAGCCACAGGCACTCCCCACTGTCGCAGCTGTGACCCACATGTTTCCCATTGACTGGAGTTGAGATGTCGGACATTATCCCAAAGTACCCGTAAAGCCGGAACCGCGTTTGAATACGGATAAAGTGCACCTCCGAGAGTAATATACATTCACGCATACCGAGGCCGCTACATAAACACCGCTGCCGTCCATGTTGTATTAAATCTTCATAAAGTTTCATAAAGGAGGTCCACTGTTCCTTAGAATGGGCACACTATTGACTTTACTGGATTCGGGAATTCAAGGTTTGAAATAACACCGGTTCATTTCACAATGCCTACTCTTCAATCATGCCATCTTTTATCGGAATGTAGCTTTCCTTTCTTTCTTTGACTCGAATTGAGATCAGGAGGTAGCTGTTAACTTCTATGCAGCCAACTGCGATCCGAAATGCTCAATCTTGTACGGGATTGTGGCTCAGCGCTCAGCGCTGATAATCATGATACGCTGTCGTTTTTCGTCTCTTAGTTCTGAGCCCCAAATTGCACAGAAAAGGTGTATCAAATGTGACCGGTTGACCCACCGATTGACCGCGTTACAGGTGGTGAATCTCGAAGCTTGAGCGGCTCAGATACTTGTACTGCTCCTGTTATTATATCTTGTATCCTCACGGTCTCATAACTAATTTCCAGTGCCGTTGACCGCCGTTCTCACTACGTATGTAGATCTAGACAGGTGCTAGAAATAAGTGGCGTGGTCAGAAATAATAAACATACTTCTGCTTTTACTGGAATAAGTCCATGTCATACTTAAAGTAGCGAAGTTACAGCCACCCAAACCAATTTTGCCCATAGCCATAAAATTAGTAGCAGGTAATTTTCATTTAGATTGCCAATGCCGGCCCACATGAAAACATATGTCATCTCAATAATATGCCGGCCTCGTTATATCCTCCTACTCATGCTTTTCTATTCATATCCTCAGAGCGTAGTCATAACTACTGAGTAAAGTCTTGTATGACCACGCCCGCTCGCTCCTCCCGCCTGTCGCGGGAATGTACCACAGAATGTAGCCCGACAAGCGCACCCCCATCTACGAAAACTTTCTCAACCGTCTGCCTCAATGCTTCCTAAATAAACTGGTGAGATGATCCCTTGGGTATTTGGAATAAGATTTGTATGGCCCACGAAGATCGCCTTATCAATGTCATGGAGCGCAGCGCTGCAGGGCTCGTGTCGACCTGAACTCGTGCCATGGGACACAAGGCGCAAGGACTGGGGAGCGAAGAGGACCGACTAAAACGTGGTTAATTAGGTCTACAGCTTGTCAATGTCAGCTCTTTGCCCGCACAGGAACACGCAGGATATGGTATGTTGAAATATACATTGCGCCCAAAAGGTTGTAGCGTACGCCGCCTTTTTCGGATTCGCGTTTCTTTGGGCAGCATGTGAGGACTCTGTGGGATTTTTTTGGCACTTATGGAGAAACATACAGGTTATACGCTCCGCAATGGCAAAACATATCCAAGCCTATCCGAGCTTATTTCTTTCTGCTTTCCGATTCCAGAGGACCATAGCGCGCTGACGATTTTAGAGCCATCGAGGGTCCTCATGTTGACTTGGTCAAAAAATATCAGCCTTGGCCAAAAAAAACCCATACATATCGTAGTCTGACCCTTCGTAACGCTTCCGCTTATCTCCTTCGAGATGGGGTAGATTGTACGGTAACTTATGCCAATGGGTCAGCAGTGACCCAAACTGATATATAGCCTGTGAGAATAGTGATAGAGTAAAGTCAGCGCAGTGATGCTGTGTATGTAGTGGCCGCACAAATGCTTGCATTTGCATACATACGGTGGCACCAACTGTCAGGCGGTTAAGGTGAAATGCTTGGGCGTGGGCACTGAACTCAATATATATATGGAGCTCGGGGTAAATGAACTAACTGGCATTGGAATGTATCCACAACATCGAGAAAACCGGGGGAACGCGTCCTGCTTTACTCCAGGCAAAGACACGCCAAGATTTGCTAGGCCTGTAGCCCAGGAAAATATCGTGAGTGCTGCACTACATATCAAAAGAAATGAACGCCGCCATCTCGTGATAGCTTATACTTGTGGCTTATCGTGGAATAATTTGTTAACAGCCCACAAAGATTTGATAAATGTGGGTGCACTCACGTTCCATCGTGCCATCTTGTGGACTTGCCTGCTTCTGCTAAAACGCGCATATGTACAGGACCTCGAGAAGGGTAGGAACCGCACCCCGGTTTATTCTTGTCATTGTTTTATCTATAACCAGCATTGCAAGCTATTCCATATCCAACAGTGCGCCATAGCGCATTGCTGATTCTTCGATCGTGCTCGAGCAAGTTCGGTGACCCTTCTTGGCTTCGCAAAACACCTCCCCGGATCAAATCTGATACGAGATCGATCTCCTGGGTTTTGCGTCCACAGAACCCACATGTGATACTCTTAAGATATGTTGTGGGATATGCGTGATTCCACGATGTCATAGTAAGTCCGGCGCTGACGAGCTGAATGAGGCTGAATGCCAACAGCATTACGCAAGAGAAGACCTGAGAAGACCCTTCCCCACGACATGTTATCTCAGGCAAGTAACAATTGCTAAATATAGCGCGACAGTGCAATCGATGATCGTATTCGTATCCAGCAGAGCTGAGCAGAAGGAGCTTCGTCGCCGATTAACGATGGGACGATTGACAAGAGAAGCGTCTTATAAGCCCTTTTGCGGTGTAGACGAAGGCGCGAACAGCGAGACCACGTAAAGGAATTCCGCGAAGTTAGGAATGGTGGTAGAGGGCAGTGAATGATAATGTCGGTGTAATACATACAGTATTTCAAAATTTGAAGCATTCAAGGTAAGAGCTAGACATCAGGGATCTTTGGTCTGAAATTCATCAAGCGTAAGAATACAAGTTACGGGGTAACGGCCCGACGAGTTCTCTTGTACTATTTGCCCATTCAAGTGTATATGAAGACTCTGAGAGCTGAGAGCATGCACTGCAATACGGCATTCGGTTATTGAGCGCCGCTCATACCCTAGGACAGTCCAGGCGTCATTGAAGAAAGATCGGAGAAATGTCGATGACTAGGTTGTGTGGGTTTCACCGAGCGGATGAGGGTGCATGAGAGCCCGGAGGTGACATCTGAGCCTGGTATGTATAAATATGAAAGCTTGTCAATGTAAGCCAACTTTCATCAACGAGGCCCAAACTTCAAACATGTCTCGTCGTCAGATGATGCCAATATTATCAGCACGCTATCGGATCGTCATTCCATGCTTCACTAAGAATATAACACCCTCGATCTGTCCCAAGAGCCAAGGATGGAAGAGTGATTGTCGTGCATGCACAAGAAGACAGAGCCTGGGTCACAAGAGGCAAGGATATGGGCATTCCGTTGTAATAGGGTTTATTCTTCATCGTCCTGCGATACTGATGATCCTCGTGTATGGGAAAACGCGTCCGTATTCGGCTGGTGCTGGTGTATATTCGATGGTGATTGAAACGCATTCTGGGCGATAAGACGGTGCGGTTCGAGTACGCCAGAGTTGATTTGTAGATGAGAGCCAATCTCAAGGTGCCATTTTTAAGACGGCTTTACGGGTCCAAGGTGAGAGCGATGCTGTTTAATAAAGGTGGGTCACATACCAAGAACAGTGTACTGAATGGAAGTTAGAAGAAGACCACGGACATAACAGCTCTCCTTGGGAGAGTCTATGTCAGGTATAGTTCACCGTTCCGAGTGTCCGTCGAGATTTATCCTTTTTTCGACATCCGCTAGAGAAAAGCAACCAAGCTACTCCAAAGAAGTAACTAGTGACATCCAGCAGAGCTTGATTTAGCAGATCTATCAGCAATGCATCTAACAGATGCCGCCTACACGCCCTCGCAATAGACGCGTTATTGAGACGAACAGGCGGGAGAGGCGCGGTGAGAGACTGAGGTGACTGTGAGGACAAGGTGAGGCGGCGAAAGCGGTGCAGGCTGTGCTTCCAGTGATTACATAAGCGTATCTAGCTGCTGGCTTGTCCACGGCGGCGTTGTTGGATACGACCACCAGCAGCTTGCGCTCAGCATATCCAGCGCTCACGACATTCGGCACAATGCCCATTAAGCATCTTGAAAGTGAGATTACCACATACCAACGCATGCTACTCCGAGAGCAAGTGCCGCTTACTGACTTGTCCTTTTTTCCTTCATCGTTGGCTTTTTTTGCAGACTACCTGTTCGAACGGAAACATATCCAGACTCTTCCGCTCTCTGTATTATCTGATTCGCGTCTTGGAATCGATGCATCCTACTACCTCCAGCAGTTGATCGACAACCCGCCATCTCGCGAGCCACTGCTCGCCGCAACTGGGGGCCTCCCATTAGCGCTCACGCAACGCATCGAGGCAGACTTGCGAGCCCTCGAAAAGTTGCGCATCAAGCCCGTCTTCGTCTTTCCGGGTCTACTCCCAAACAAACGCTGGAAGCATCCACACCATGCGGAGCATGTCGAGGCATGCAGAGATCGCCGCGACGCGTGGGCCAAATACGAACAAGGACAGGAAGAGGCCGCGACGAAACTATTTGAGGGTCGAAGCTCTCCCGCCCAATGGGACCTCTGGAGGATGGTATTGAGGGTCTTTAGGCATAGGAACGTGGAATTTCAGGTCGCGCCATATGTTGCATGGGCACAGGTACGCATGTCGCCCAATTCTCACGGGACGCACCCTCGCGTCCCGCTGTTATACTTAATTATTTTTGCATACGCTAATACCTCACATGGGCACGGAACAGTTAATATATCTTCAACGTCACCACAAGTCCTACATCCACGCGATTTACGGGCCAACAGATACCCTCCTGTACCCGGGCGTGGACAAGCTCATCACGTCGCTCGACTTGACTTCTCAGAATCCGACCTTTCAATATACCTCAAAGCGCAACTTCCTCCAGGAGCTTCAAGTTACAGAGGATCAATTCTTGGACATCGGCATCCTTGTCGGTTTCGACCATTCGTCTCCATTTCCTCCCACCGTGCACGAGCAAGCTCTAAAAGCTACCGTCGACATGGTCAAATACTACAAGTCGGGCCACGCAGCCGTAGTCGCTTTCTCCGAACATCCCGCGGTCAAGACGCTGCAATATCCAGACCATTACGCGCGCACGCGGTCCATGATTAGGTATTCCCTGATTCTCTCATCCGAAGGCACAGTTTTGCCGCTGCCGCTCGCTCTCCCCACCCCCGCGGGGCACGGCCACCCCAACCACCACCCGCACCATCCCACGGCCGCAGACATTCCCCAGGACCTGCACGAGATCTTCACCAACCGGCTGCCCGACGAGATTTACTACTACCTCTCCCGGGGCCTGCTGGGCCCCCAGGCATTGGTATGGCTCACGAGCGGACAAATTGTGGAGAACCCGCCATTGGACAATGGCGAAACGACCGAATATAAACGCTTTGTGAAGGAGGTCATCACGGATGGCCAGACCGGACCGCGGTGCACGGCGCTCGCGCTGATCAGCAGCGTCGCGCACTCGTTTTGGGCGAACAAAAAGGTGCAGGGCTTCTTTTGGTTCGAGCAGCCGAATGCGCACGGCCAGAAGCCGGTCCAGCACAACTCGCCGCAGACAGCGCAGCTGGCAGAGCGCGTCACGGGCTGGAACGTGATGTATTCTATCGTGGAGGAGGAGCTCAGGAGGCAAAACGTAAGCTGTGGTCGTCTCTTTTTTTCTCCGAGATTTAATGACGCTGATGAGAAAATGGCTCTACTCTTGGGCATCCTTCTTGTGTTTTGCTATATTCTGTGGTTCAATCTGTGATCTTCCCCCACGATGGCAACTTTGGCAGTCATCCACAATTGACTTTGCACTCTGCCTGGGTGCGACCTCCTCGGAACGCCTCGCTACTCGCACGAAAATCAAGAACAGCTCAAACCCACCGCTTGAGAAAAAAGACGAGATTGTGGCAAACGTGATTTGGCGATTCCTTGAACTACGGGGGTGCGTCCATTTCCATACTGGTTCTCTGCCATAATTAGTGTTTCTCCGCATTTTCTCTCGGCCGTCGTGCTGCGCTGTGGGCTGTGGGCAATGTCCGACTGGCTTTTGAGCTTCGATCTGTGTTCTATTCCTTCGGCGTGCGCGGTGTTGCATATGCCCTTATCGTTGGTGGCGCACACGCGCATATGCGCAGGGATCGATGGGTATTTACCCTTCCTCGTGCATTGCTACGGAGAACTGGGTACTCATGCCCCGAATAGCAGGGGGCAAACATGACCCATAGCATCATTGCGGTGCTGATATCCTAAAGACGCTTCTCGTCTTCTTCTGTCTTCTTCTTTCTCGCCCCGCGTTTACCGTGTCCTGCCTCTTTCGCATCTGTGTCATGCCCCCATGTGCTGATCTAAGCAGCACTAAACCAACACAAGCTACTTGATGTCTGATCCTCCATCCGACCGCTAGCCCGTATTCGTATCCCGTTCGACCATGTACTTACCACTTTGGTCTTTTGTGCGCGCAGATTCCTCCTCAACTCGCACACGCACTCGCCGCTCGCGCGGGCGATGTTTATTGCGCTCAAAAACGCACGCTTGAACGATAAATTCCAGGACCCACTGTATCTTTTCCTGGAGCTCGTGCGGGCAGGAGTCATGCACGGCCATCTGTGGTCCGGCCGCGCATTCAGCGGCGGTCCCAGTTTCGGCACTGGTGAGTTTTTTTTTTTCATTCTTCTCTTTTTTTTTGTTCGCCTTTCGGCTTTTCTATTTCGAGCAGGCGTCGTTGTCCGTGCTTTGGGAACGGCATCTTACATCTCTACCGTGCCGTTTTCGGAAAGCGATGCGGTGCACTGCGACTATAGATAGTATCGTGCTGATGCTGCGACGCCCGTGGGTGAAGCCGCTCTCACGATACACGGGGTGCATTTCACTTGTTGCAAATTGGCGTTGATTTTGCTTCTATTTTTCACTGGGCGAGCCGCTGATACCGTTGCCCCCCTACCACCCTTCGTGCTTCTTTAGATGAGGAAAAATCGAGCATGCTCTTGGTGATGCGCGTGCTCAGTATCGTGCCACTCAATTTCAAGGTCCGTGCTTTTCTCCCTGTACCTGTTTTTGGGAACGTGTGATGGTGTTGCGCTTGCCCTTCTAAATCGGGCGTGGATGCGTCCCAGTTGGGATGGGATAGCTGCTGCTATTTTTTTCTTATTACTGTGGGTTGCGCCGATATTACTTCGTTGCGAGGTAGTGCGGTTCCCATCTATGTTTGTGCCCACTGTAGGAACATGGGATGGGATTCGGGCAGGATGCGCACATCCATCCATCCATCCATCTGTCTCGCCTCTATCCATATCCAGGTGATTTGTGTAACTTACATTTGATATCCTCCTATTCTAGCCCCAGCAATGGTCCGCCCCGCTCTCCCGAGAGCTGCTCGTCTTCAATTCGTTCGTGCGGTCCCTCACCCGGGCGCTGCGCACGCTCCTTGAGGTGACCTCGCTGAACATGCTGCTGCGGAACGACGCGCGGCGCGGGCGCGACGACTTCCTCGACATCGCGCTCTCGCTGCCGTTCCAGACGGAGGTGAACACGGGCTTCGGCGTGCTCGCGAAGGTGTACCTGGACGCGCTGACGCACATCAACAACGGCACGCGCGTGCGCGACCCGAACGCGCCGGGCGTCAGTGTGGCGAAGGAGATGGCGCTCGACCTGTGCGAGGAGACGTTCCCGGGCGTGAAGAACCCGAAGAGCGAGGTCGAGCGCGGGTTCAGGTTCTGGGACGTGGTAAGTGTGGTGTTTTGTCGGGTTATCTCTGGACGGATCCGTGCGCGGTGGGTGTGTGAGGGGGGCAGCGCGCGCTTTTTTTGTGCCAGGCCTGTTGGTGTGCTGGCTGGCTGGCGAGGCTGATGTGAGGCGCGGGTGCGAGCGATGTGCTATTGCTGGAGCCTCTGGGCTTCTTCTTGGGTTCGCTCGGCGCATCTGCATCATCACACTTTATCATCACCGGCATCATCTGGCCAGCCTCATCTGGGCAGAGCCTCCGTGTGTTTCCAGCGGTTTCCTTTTTCTGCTGTGTGTTCGCGTCGTTCGGCAACCTTACTGATTGGGACATTTCTTCACCGTGCTGGCGAATTTGTTTTTAGGCGCTTGCTGCGATGAGGCAGCTGCATTCGGAGGGAGCGGTGCTGCGTGAGCTGATTGAGCAGTTCGAGGCCGCTGAGGTGTGGCTGGCGCCGATGCGCCCGTAGGGTCCCGTAGGGTTGCGGTAACGGGTGGTATTAGTGTGGGTATCTCGGGAGGAGGTGCTACGTAGCAGCGCTGTGTAGTACATAGGCCTGGTTGGAATGCTTTGTTGTTGCAACGTACTACGTGTATCCGGAGATGTGGGGGCTGGGAAAACCTTGGGCAGCCGCACGCAGACTGCTTGCAGCCACCACGGAAGTGTCAACGCTGGGAAGCGGACGGATGAGGCAGCGCGATAAGCGATCGCATTCACGTGCCTGCTAAGCCGCATCCGGACAGAAGCGCAGGTGAGAAAATCCCACCCCCGATGCGATCTCGCTCGCGAATCGGGAGATCGCAGATCTGCGCCTTGGGTCCCCTTGTCTTTTGCTTTAATTCACCGTACCACTACAAAATCCCACCAAGCCTGTCCCACAATCCAGCCAACTCTCCCCACTAGCCATGTTCGATCTCGTCCCCGCACACCAGCAGCTCCGCGCCCCCATCCACTTCGACAAGCAGCCCACGGGCGCGCTCTACCTCCGCCAACCCCACACCGTGATCCAGCTCGTCGAGGTCGCGCCACCGCCCCCGCGCAGAATATCCTCTGTCATCAACTCCAGTTCTGCCGCCTCGTCTCTGTACTCGTCTTCTTCGTCGTCTTCTTTCGATGAAGACGATGAGGAGGAGATCGAGGTCGAGGAGGAGGAAGAGTCCGTCTGCTCATCGTATTGCTCTTCCGACGACTATGCGCCTGAGCCACTGGAGGCCAAGGCGTTCAACCCAACCGGTTCCGATTCGGGAACCTTCACGCATCGCATGAAGCGCATCCTCCTCTGGCGAGAAAATTCTGAGACACCTCTATCAGGTGTGCCATCATCCTTTCGTCCACACTCGTGCATTGCTAACCGGCGTTCTGCAGATTCTTCACTCAAGCGCAAGCTGGAGGAAATCGAGGAGCCCCTGGTGGATGACGATAATGTACGCCAAGTTTCTTACTCTGACTTGGCGGCGCAGCAGCTAAAAGTTTCTTATTTAGGTCTCCCACAGCTCCAAGCGGTCGCGCTCCCAAGGCTCTTGCATGTCATCGCACAGCATTTCGTCAGCCGAGCTCGACATGCACCCATGCCCCGCCTGCGACGCTTTCTTCCCGACACTCCAAAGTCTCCGTCTGCACGGCCAGCGAGGTGGAAATGAGGCGTGTTGCGTTGCTGTGGAGTATGCCTTTGAACAATGAAGATCCCACTGTCATCGCTACCCTGGAGCCGCCACACCTACCCCATGTTACTCTCTCGCACACGAAATCGCACTCGCATCCACAACCATTTTCTTTTGGGCATACATCATTTTCGATTTCATCATCCCGTTCCACCCCAATGACAACGTAACCGACACGACACAGACGCATTCACGGGCACCTAGTGAGATGCAAATTTCAGAAGACCCACGCATGACGGCATGCGTAATTGTCCGCTTTTTTCCCTTGCCCTCTGCCTTCCCAGTCCTGCCTGTCTTCCTTCGACGTTCCCACCCACCATTCATCCCATCCCACAGAGTGTCATCCCATGCCTGTACTCAGGGTGGGTGACCTGGCCCAGCCAGCTGCCTGCCCACCCAGACCGGACCCACACGTAAGCGGGTGGGTGGGGCTCGGTGCTCTGCCCTCCATTCTCGCGATCCAGCACAGCGCACCGTGCACGGGCGGCAGGCGATCCGCGCTCCCACCCACCGCCCTGCCGTGCGTCACGCGTCGTGGTCACCGGTCACACCTGTGGCACCCGCCGTGGCCTCGCCTCGCCGCGCGCCTCCCACGCCCGCCAAGCAGGCTTTCCGCGCGCTCCAAGCTGAGCTTAGCTGGGGTCTGGCTGAGCCTCTTGCGTGCTGGGCTTCGCGCAGCCTTCGCTTCCGCTTCCGCCCTTCGCCGCTTCTTTGTTGGCGGTGGACACGGCCTTCTACCTGCGCTCGCACGTTCAGTCCCGTCGTTCGGAATAACCCTGTTCCTCGGTGTACGGGCTTTTCCTTGTTCTTGGTCTTCTCACACAGGACACTGAAGTCTCATCAGCATCAACCATGCAATGTTTTTTTTATTCGCAAGCCTTTCACGCCGGTTTCTTACTTTACTTTTATTAATACTGCTCTCCTATCCACCTTATCTTTTTACGTTTCGTCTTTCACCCAAAAAATTACCGCTAACGAACATTTTTCACGCTGTTCGAAATCATCTGTACCACCAACCACATCTTGTTTTCGTTATCGCACCTGCTCTTACTTGCAAACCTAATCAACGTAACTACTTAATCATCTTAATGGAACTTAATTGATATTATTATCTGTATCATTCAATTATTGTAACTGTCTGTTACTGTATCATTCGTGTGTTAATGCTATGCAGCCTCTGCCTGGGACCCTATCATTGTATTTGCAGCGCATCTCGAGTTCCATGAGTATCGCAAGTACTTTGATCCAAACTTAGAGAGGCCCTCAGGCTCACACTGCGTCGTATCTGAAGTTCCCTGTAAATCCGCAGGAGTCATCGATGATGCACTGCATAGTGCTGATGTGGATGATGATCACCGCAGACGCTTAATTGCGAAGCGAGCCTGAGCCTGCCTTCCGAGCGTTGAGACCCGCCAAAACGCGCCCCGCGGGACGACGGCTAGACCTCTGAATCCCCCCAGGGTGGATTGGGCTGCGTGTGGAATACGTGTTTCTTGTTCCATTCCATTCCATGCATAAGTAATGGCGGCCTTCCCTACGACTCACACACGGTGGTGTGTACGCGGATGCGTTGCCAACAGGAGTCCAACGTGAAATCATGATGCCCACAGGGTTATTTCACACTGGATTTCCCATGGGTGGCACACACGCGTAAGAAAAATTTCATGCGCAAGCGACAACAATACTATTACTTATTCAAGTGCAGACCTGCGAAGGTGGTAGAAAGTTCCATGCACGGTCTATCGTCGAATAAAACGTATAGGCTAGCTCGAAGAACGGCAGCACCCTTTCGCGTTCGTTCGTCTTAGAACCCTGTCGTCTTCACAGGCGAAGGAACTGGAAGGAAGGGATGCTTAATCCGGACATTAATGAACGAGTGAACGATGCGTCCAGAATTTCAGCTCTTTCGAAGAAAAAAGTTCATTAATCTCATCATCTTCATATGCGCGTGTGAAGTGCGGCCTTTGTGGGAGGGGCGAGAGTCGCCAGCCCACCTGGTGTGCTCCGCGCGCGTTCCCACCCGATTCCCACTGAGGGCTCCCTTAATACGGTTTATGATTATCGATGGACGCAGTCGCGGCATGATCACAATCCAACGAGGCTGCGCTTATCCGCGATGGATCCTCCATTCCACCCCAGATATGACGCCCCCCGCGGCTGCAGATGCCACTGCCAGATGGCCCTTCGCGAGCCCCTGACGGCCAGAAGTGATAGCTATCATCTTCCGTCCGACGAACGCTACCTACTTATCGATGGCATGCTGCGCCGCTGTGGCGGCGCGTGCGAGTGCGACTGAGCGTGGGCGTCGCAGGGGGATCTGGGTGATGGCGGCGGCGCGGCATTCAACCCGTATCGTCCTTATACATATATTCGCCTTTTGTTATTGTGGTTATTCTGCGTTGAGGCTCCCTTTTTGGGGGGTGCTTCTTTGCGTTTAGCGTTTAGCGAGAGGCCTCAGGCGAGAGGGCATTGTTCGCGATTCGCGAATTCTGTTGTGGCTGCGCCCGGGGCGCGCGGCGGCCCAAAGGGATAAGTATGTCGCGATCTCGCAACGCAGCACGCCTACGCAGCGTGTTGGGTTTCTTTTCTCGATCGTGATAAGACGGGAATAGCAACGGCTGAGCCTGGGGTCGCGGGTGTGCGGGTTGGCGGCGGGTGAAATGTTGCTGCTATTATTTTGGCTCTCACTCGCTGGATATAGGACAATGGCAAGGACACCTGAAGGGCGTCCACAAATGTTACCGTCCACACGCCTCGAGGCGGGCGTGGATGTACCGCACTTTTGGGCATCGATAATGGGTGACTTGTGTGTTAGAATATGAATCCTATTAAGACGTGCACTGCCGGTGGTTGCAATGATTAGCTATCATCTCTCAACTGTACTTTTTTTATTTTAATAGATCGATGCCCCGAAATTACAAAGGAACTTGGGTGAGTGGGATGAAATTGCCAGTTGAGGTATTCAATCCATGGATATGAGTCAGTGAACGATGTAATCACCCACTATCAACGCAGTGTGCAGCGCTCGTGAATCAGGATGCAATGGAGCTCTGTAGGCCTGATGTTTTAAGAGTCAGAAGCGTATCTTTCTATTCCCAGTTGCGCGATAAATGCGGGATTGATCATGGGAAGGAGTGGCCTGCGAACGCAGCTGGAAATTTTCAGGGTGGACGGGCACACCATCTCCAAAGTCCTCGCCGCTTAAATTATTTCGGCCTCGAGGTAGGTAAGCGGAGCGGGGTCGATGATCAGCTCGGTTTTAAGATGAGATCGCATTTAAGCCTCGCTGCTTGGTGCCAGGTGCCGTTTAGACATCCAAAACAATTCTTCGGACCGTCGAATATGTATTTCGGTTTTTTTTTTCAATACAGAAGCCCAGGCAGAGTTCTCCGCGCCTCGCCTCGATGCAATCACGGCCCTGGCGGAGTCAGCAAGTGGGGAAGATCGTCGACGTAGTTAACTTCTTTCGCTAGATCGCCTCTGTCATCAGGCAGTAGAAATGGGCCAGAGAAGGGTGTGATGAGTGACCAGCGTCATGGAATAGTTGCGGCTAGACGCGAGTATGTCAATGCCGTGTCGTTAGTACTGATAGTGAGCACTATTTCCGCCCAACGCATTCAGAGACTAGATTTGCGATGTCTCGCGGAACGGTGTTCGTAGGCAGCCCTACAGATTGAGTGACAGCCTGAGCGCATAATTGTCGGTTTGTAGAATTGCTTCTTTTATGTGCAGCCCTAGAGCCTTAGCTAGCGGACAGCACGCAAGAAAGACGTGCGACAGAAGTGATAATCGATTGACGGTATTCCATAAGTCGAGAAAGGCGTCTGCCATCATACTGTCACGGGTACTCAGCAAGGGCAGCTTGTTCGGATTTCGAAAATCGGTACGCCTTCGAATAGTAGTGTTCAAGCCGAACCTGAGGTCGATGTGTGAACAGCATGAAGAATCCCTTGTTCTTTGTTTGCTTTCTCCGGGTTCGTTCCTTTGGGGCTGATCGTAGCGTGGCAATTATCGTAGCGTGGCAATTACAGAGCAGCAGGTTAGGGCTCTCTCGATAGGTATTGGCCCTCTGGAGCCAAAAAAAAAAAGCTCTAGATCTGACACGTAGTACGCGCGGGTTCGACATTCGGGTGCATGGAAGAGTAGGAAGCCTGCGACAAAGTTCGAGCATAGACTTTCGCTGGGCACTTCCTTTCCTGCAGTAGTAGATTCTCTGGAAGTTCCAAGGGTTTTCACGTCATCATTCCTCTTTGACTGCAATAAGCATCAGCCCATGGACACACCAGCTGCTATGGTAGGTTGCCTTCGCTTCGTGATTCCACACCCATCGGAACTCGAAACAGGTTACCGCAAGAGTTACAGCAAGAGAGACCGCCCGGTATAAGGATAATGCCAGGGTATGTTAGTTAGAGTGCACGTCAGAAGCAGAGGCTGCGATTTTGGGATACAATGGTCACGTCGGCAATTTGATTGATGCCCTTGAAGCTGCGGGCCTGCCGGCCGCACCGTACTTACAAACAGCATTGAAACAGAAGTTATTTGACTAAGTAAGAATTTTGTTCAAAAAAGCAATTCCACTGTACCAAAACGCCTTGAAACGTGATTTGCGGAAGATCGTTCTACTTAAATGGAGGGCGAAAGGCTAAAGCTGGCTGAGAAATAATTCTATTTTGATTCCATCTGACTGCCATCACGAACGAAATTTGTATGCACGTACTTAGTTGACGTTTCTGTGGGATATTCCCTCTTGCTCGGACGTCTGGTTTCTCTTTAAGGGTGGCAGTAGGCCTTAGTTTTAAATAATCTAGCTTAAGCTCCGAACGACACTTACTCGCATAAAAATCTACCATCCCCCCGTGGACGCCGCCATTCGGTGGCATACGTTCTTAAGATCTGAGCCTTGGCCTTGGGTCTTCTCACTGCATAGACTCTCACGACAGTGCGTACACTACCTGTGGACCGCCTTCTCTTAATATCTGTTCATTACAAATTAGGTATGTTCTATGGAGTTGCTGTAGCACCCAAGCTAGCTTCAACCGATGAGTATTGTGAGAAATTAGAATGCTTGTTGCACCGAAACCATCGCGCGTGCTGCTGGCATCCAAATCATATGCCACTTTGCCATGGATCACACTGCTCTGCGTTTAATTTGCAGTAACCCGCTAAGTATATCTCTTGCGCATATGACGGCGAGGAGCGGAGAATTCTTAAAGAACTACTTATACAGTTAGATTATTTTCAGTGTGAGACGGAGTGCCTCCGCCGAGTCCCTTTTGAAGGGAACTAAACCGCTTTCTCTCTTATCCCTGCACTTGCGTATGATCAAATCTGCCACAGAGTGTGGCACATAGCAGCGCGCACAGGGCATTTGACATTCCGTGCACCTCCGAACCTGAGTCTTGCAGAGGTTCATCCGAATTCTCTTCCCATGTTACTCACAGCCATCAGATTATCCTGCAGCTTACCTCGAAATAGAAGTGTAGAGTAGACTCAATTTCGAAAAGTCAGGCTTTGCATAAATTGAAAAGGGCAAGCAGACAGAAGCAGGCAAGTGGCTTTCCTCAGGAGAAGAGGAAGTACTGGATATTGACCCACATAAGTTCATTTTCCCACTGCCCTAGACGAGATGAATTCAAAAGCAAAAAAAACGCGAGGTAAAGGAAAGCAATGGAGGAAGCCTCGAGTACATATTCGGCTAGTTAAATTGCCGGTAGTCAATAAATTCATATGCATCATGTTGACGGTCATTACAACAACGCAAAGGAACACACTCGCGGCCTAAGTCCTGAATCCGATGTCGCCTTTCCGTTTTGAATGATTAGAAAAATCCAAAACGTATCAGTAAAGAAATAAACGATGGTTCCTTTCACAAGCTAATTTTCCAGAAAGCCGGGTGTGGGTAAGCTGAATACCCCCCATGATTTTTGTTCTCATGTCGAAGCTATATAAAATACATTCAGAGTCGGCCGTTCGGCGTTTCAACAGTGTTGCATATTCTCGTTTTCTTGTCAGTCAAGCTCAAGTCAGATACCATACATAAGTTGCACTTTAGTACTTACGGCGATACATTAGGGAGCTTCGGCTCAATACATGACTTCCACGCTGCGCAGGGAATGAAGCTCAGGGAAGGATCTGGATGAGCAAGAACACGGCGACTTCATTGTCCAAGCCTCACAGCCAGCCTGAGCCTGTACAGTGTAAATATATCTCGCATGCGTGACCATTAATATTACCAACATCCCTCTGACTGAGCCGTTTTGACGGCCGCAAAGGGAGCACCGAGAAATAAATATTCACCATCGTTTTCACGCGTAGTTGTGTGAGCGCCAAGTAGATATGACTGTTTATTGCTGCATGCTGAGAGTCGTCAGCCTGTCGTCAGCACAAGTTCATATCTCGTTGATACCTTCGGATTCGTCACACTGAAGGAATGAAATCCCATGATTTTTATGCACCACTGTTTCGCTAAGGCAGGCTAAGGCTCTAGGCTTTTGGACTCCACAATCCACAATCATTGCAGAGCGTGCGGTTCCCGCATCCGTTCACCGCGCGAGAGCCGCCGCCTCCATGGGAGAAATCGTATCATCGTACACACCCGTGCGGTCACAACTTGAAATTTCAGACCTTTTTTTCTTCTCGCGCTTCCTTCGAGCTCTCATTAGCGCAGATTATGCTCCGACAATCAGTTGCTGTGGGGTTGAATTTAGCCTTTGAGGCTTTGCGTTATGGTGTGGCGCAATTGCGGTAGACCAATTGTAAAATTGGGTCGCCAACTGAATGGACTTGGATGATCTGAGGATTTAAACGGACACCGACCCTCTCGCATTATCTCACGACCAGCCGTTGATGGGAATGTCGAGTCGGCACCGATGTACCACAGCCTACAGGCAACATTTTCAATGGCGATAAGTACTTATTAGCATCGATACGTGTCAACGGCATTCAAACATCTCGTGGATTTGAAAGCCCAAAAACAAGTCCGTCACGCTCCATGTAATGCGGACTGTGTAAATAAGGAGATTGCGCGCCTCATGGGATCATGACCAACGAGCCGTGCGTGCCTTCGCATCGCAGAAGTGGATGCATTCCAAGGATCCTCAGGAATGACACTTCCCTGGACTCCCATGATCCATCACCCATGATTGTGGCTGAAGCCTGAGATTATTTCGCTAACATCCTCATAAATCTAACTGCGCAATATTGGCGCAATACGCGAACAGACCGTTCGGCGTTAATACGCCTTTCTACATAGAGTGCACGGTGATTGCATAAAAAAGATAGTCTTGGAATCGTTTCTACTGAGCTGTGTATGTGTCATGTCTCCCTTATCTGATAGACATGGTTTCCTCATATAGTGATAGTGAGGAGGCTACATATGATTTTTCTTGCCAATATAAAAGCAACCAGTACCGAGTTGTCTGGCCCCGCTCTGAACCGTGCGATCCTTTGAAATGGCGCCGGACTCATGCCCAAGGTTTACTCTTAACCGTCAATTTCTGGAGGCTTTGGCTATGATCTTTCTCTTTCAGGCTACAGTCCATCCGAAACATATGAGACAGGCTGTGATCGTTTCATGGCCTTCGACATTCTGTGGGTATTGTAAATGGGCAGTGTAGGAGGTCACAAAATTATTTTTACGACGCGCCCGAGTGCGCGATACTCACTGGGACGGTTTCATGACCATCCTTGAATTGTCTGCATAAACTTTAAAGTATCTGTTGGCAGTTTGTACTTGGCTACATCCATTTTGGCGTCCATGCATGATGACCAACCCTCGATCCAGGTACAATGGAGTTCCGCAGTCGACGTTAGCTATGCCCTCACGTCAACAGAAAAACACAACCTACGGAGCAATTACGGAGTAGTCAATGCAGGTTTACACTGTTGGTCCTGTAAAATATGGGATTTTTTAGATAAGTATGGCCTGTATATGGCCAGATTATCACCGTCCGATCCATAACGTAACAGCTGTTGCTTGAACAGATGCATCACTAAATAATGGGCAAAAATGACCCAGGGATCCGGTCTTCACTGATCATGATCGATAATAGATGGTCTGGGGAAAAGAAGTTAAATAGAAGCGAAGCGTGATGATGTCGTTATCCGTTTGTTATCCGTCGGTATGCAGGTTGTTATCGATCTGTGGATTTATCAGTATGTATCAGTATTTTGCGTGTAAGTTGCTGAATCCGAGACGAATACAACGCTGGCAATACCGAACGATTGTATTGAATATCATTGTTGTATTACTTCCAGATAACGTCTTGTAGATATTTTTGTGCTACTTGATCAGATCCTGTATTTTAATCAGCCGCGAGTGACACTTCGTACAGCTTTTCATATTCCAAAATCTAATGGTACTATTAGAGCAAATGAGTACAACGTGCGGGAAATGACTGCACTCATTATAAATTCAAGAGTTCCTGATTTTCGAGCCATTCGTTCAATGATCACATAACCTCGGAGCCTTGTGGATTTGTTGCAAGCTAAACTATGAACAAATCCAACTTTTATTCGACAACTTCGCATGCCCGATCCCTTTCGTTTTTCCTCTGAAGAGAGGGAATGAACGAGCTCGACACTCGCCAGGTCCACACCGAAAGTGTCCATCGGGCGCTAATTGACCGAATACATAAGGGGATTTAAATAGTTGCCTTTCGGCTTCTTTTTCGGCAACTATTTCGAAAGCAAACCAAAAGTCAGGTTCGTAACATGCAAATAACATGGCGAGAGGGCTGCAATACGTTATTGTGTGTTCGGGCTGGGGATATGTGAGCTCTGAACCTCACGCCCTCCAGACCAACTCGCATGACACGGTACCAAATAAAAATAACTTGAAGATAAGTAACTCCAACTCTTTTTCAGACGTCCATCATGATACGCAGGGCCACTTTTGGTTATCACTCTGGGCGAGATAAATCCTTTTCATAGTTGTTGAATGTCTCTCACATATAATATTGGGGCGTAGGGAAGGTAGGTACTTACACAACTTATCTGTAGACTGTAGTCCAGTCTCCCTTTCCCTGATGAGAGTTTTTTCGCCTAATACATATGCCACCGCTGTCAAAATGGGATTTCTCCTTCGATAAACTTTGTGCGTGGCCTAGTAAGTATGTAGGTTTATAATCACTCGTGGCTTATCTCTGCCCAATCTACTTGGCAGATACGACTTGACTGTATGGCACTTGTTGGAGTTCGCAATTCGATCAAAACGGGAGAATAAGCAGCAGCAGCAGCAGCTAACTGCTACCACCTGGCCCACCTCCGTTCTGTCTGTCTCGGGGAGGCATCTATTTACCCTGTCCTGGTTTCGTATGGGTCTCGCTATATGATGTACACGATGAATCATCCATTCTCCTTATCTTTAACTTTATTTTATTTTATCTCATTCGGAAAGATTCAGCCTGCAATCCTTCATGAGTGCATGAACAACTATATATGTATTCGAAATTTCACAGAGGAACACCCTAGAATACCTCTCGAATACCTCGTGGGGTATCTAAACCCGATTGGACTAAAAAAATACCCATCGACTCAATAATTACGGACTATGGGGTCTGCGAAGTCGTCGAAGAGCGATAGATGTCTCACGAAACCGGATTTCTATTCCATATAGCAGCAGCAATTCACATAGTCCGGAGATCATAAAGCATATCTTGTGAATGATTCGCACCAATGGATAGATTCGTTCAAATGAAAAAAAAATCAATCCGAGAAGTGTATCGTGAATGGGGTGGAAGAAGACCTTTTGCGCTAACAGTGGAGAATGAACCACGTCCCGACTTCAAATGATGTAATGCTTCAAGGACTTCTAGTCGTTTCCCCCCTTCAGAGCTTCCCACCGTTCTTTTTTTACTTCCTTCAAGATGACAGCTGGGTAATAGGAATTGTCCTCTAGTTCCTCCCGTTAGGAAAATCTGGAGATTCGTCAGCTTACATACGAGGTTCAAGCAGCCCACACTGTGATATCCTTATCAGGCCAACGACGGCGAAGGAAAAAAAGTCCTCTTTCCCACAGATTTATTCGGGGCTCCGTTGTCTTCGTGTTTGGAAACAATACCTGAGGCCCAAAAGATTTGACAGAACACCGTCCTGTTCGCCAGGGCTTTATAATATCTCGAGGAGCGTAAATATGGAGGCCGACCATTCGTAGGAAAGGAAAGAGCGCCGTGTCATTTGAGTATCATCGTTTACTCAAGCTGGTGCCACAATCTCCGCACAGAGTGAGAAATCGGCGAGAGCGCACGAAATTACCGCGGGATCTGCGGAGCCTTGACGACCGTCTACATTCTTTCGATATGTTTCCTAGAGACTAGGCGTCAACAAGGTGACAGATGCGGGCCTCGAGTGACGAGAATAGGCCAATTAATGACAAGAAATTTCCACAGTCACTGTCGGCAGCAGCGACGAACAGCTGTGCCCGCCGGAATTTTCACATCGTCGAACAGTGCTCTATCCTTAATAAAATAAATGACATAGGATATCTAGTTTTTCCATCTAAAATGCGAGTGAGCAAGGTACCGTGAACGAAACTGCGAGTAACAACGTACATTTTGACCGTTCGATCTCGCCCACCACTAACCACCTTATCAGCGACGAAATCTACACAGTAGACCTCATCTGTATGCCCAGGAAGATCGTTTTTGATTTTGTAGGTCTTCAGATCCCAGATCTACAACGGTGGTGAGATTTCTTTGAGTTCGTAAAGAAAGGATCAGTCAGAAAACCAACCTTCAACGTGCTGTCTTTGCTAGCACTAATTAATAGCCGCGAATCCGCGCTCCATGCAAGGCGGTAGACCGCGCCAACATGGCCGCGCAATGTAGCCACGAATTTGCCCGTCCGACCCTCCCACAGCCGCACACTGTTGTCCCATGCTGCTGAAGCGACGAGTTTGCCGTCAGGGGAGAATACGACGTGCGAGATTTGACGCTGGTGGCCAGTCAGACGCGCTAGTGGCTTGGTGGACGATTTTTGGGTTTCTCCAGTTACCGCGGGGGAGGAAGAGGGGAAAGGGGACCAGAGGAATAGCGTGTGGTCGTCTGAGCCTGAGATGAGAAGTTCGGGCGTCGTTCGTAGGAGCGCGTCGTATCTCGCTTGTGCTAATTGTTGTGCTAACTCTCATCGATTAATTCAAGGCCAACGGCATAGATTCGGGAGTCATACCGTCCTCTTCTGAAACAGGCTTTCGAGTCGTGTGATCGAACGGACCTGTACGCAGGACAAAGTCGGTATTTAGTGTCAGCGTTGTAACCCAATGTGCGTGTTCTTTCAGTGTGTGCAGAGGTCGGCCCTGCAGATAGCGTCAGTGACATGGGTTTCCAAAGGTAAGAGCTAAGAGCAACGAACAGTTTCCGCATCCCATATCCGAACAGTGCGATCACTGCTAGCGGTATACAGTACTCCCTGCTTTCCGCCACTGCCTCCCCATTTCACAACATTCACGCTGGCCGAGTGTCCCCCAAGCGTGTATTCGGATCGACGAGTAAGTGTTGACCACACACGGACTGTACCATCCTTCGATGAAGATGCCAGACGTGGTGCTGTCGCATTCCTACCCCGTCGTTAGCCTACGATCAGAAAAAAAGCGAATGTTGCACACAGATGGATAGGCTCCCAAGCCAGAGACATAATGTGTTTTGAGTGTCCTTTGAGTGCGTCTCCGATGGGTTTTCCGGTCTTGGGGTCCCATAGTCTGACTTGGCCATCATGGCCTCCAGTTGCCAATTTTCGTTCCATCGCCTCCCACTCAACACATAAAACCCAGCCTTTATGCCCAGATAAAACATGAGATGGTGTTTCCGTATTGAGATCCCATAAACGGGCATTGGTATCTCCAGAGCCTGTTGCTAATAGATTACCAGTCGGTGAAAAGGCAGCGCAGAGGATAGGTGATGTGTGCCCTTAAAAAAATCAAGATCTTTAAGTTGTGGTATGATTAGAAGTACGGGCGTGAAACTCACCTGAAAGCGTAGATGAGCATCTTGTGGCAGGTCGCACACGAAAAACACTCTGTGGCGAACAATAGACCACAATCACATCTTCAGGAGTGAAATCTCCTGTTGGATGATCCAAAATGTCCGCTTCAATAGATTTTGATATTACAACTTGCGTGGGTGCACCGGGCGGTGCGTTTTTGTCTTCCGGTAGTTTTACATGGAAAGCGAACGGAACAGGATCTTCTCCCTATAAACAATCTGTCAGAATTGATGGAATTAACCAAGCATTTGGAAGGTAAAGGCACGAACTGACCTGTTTACTGAGCTGATTTACTAGAGTCTCAAGTCCTTCTCTGGAGACGTTCGCGGGTATCTGTACTGCAGGAGCTAACGAACTTCCATCTTCCTCGGATACAAATTGGACGACGACGCTCGAAGTTGGCGCCGGTGGTTCTGATTCTGGAGCCGTGTTTCCATGGTATATTTTCTGGCGCTTAGGTGGGGGAAGTAGGGTCGCCATGGGATGTTCTTTGTTATAGAGTTTCGCTCGCCGTCGTTGTCCTCGACGTCGATGCCAACGCAGTTCAATTCAAAAGGAATAAAAAAAAGGTCTTGATAATTTCGATGTATCACGTGGTAATAATTAACTGAGCAGATCTTCTCACGGTGACTTCAAGCAAACTTCAAGTTGACTCGTATGAGACGAGCTCTCGAGTCCAGTAATCCGCGTTGCTTAAGAAATGTGGGGATTTTAATTTCCTCGCAGTAATTGGACCAAATGTGAAAGTATCTGAGAGTAAAGAGGTCAACGGCGATTTCTAACGTTCATGCAGCTAACAATTGGATTGATCGCCTTCGCTTGGCAACGGTCCGAGCATAAATGGCATGATGTACAGATCGAATCGCAGCTGTACTCCTCCAGCGCCCAGCGCTCAGTGAACAGCAGCTACATGGTTATAATCAAGACAGTTCCTCTATTTTCCCTTCCTAGCACACTCGTCTCGTTCTTTGCCTTGGCCCACACCAATGACCAACTACTACCAGCCCGGGCCCGCAGGGTCACCATCCTATTCAGCGATGGTTGAGCAAGAGCCACTCACACATCAGCCAACTGGGGTTCGTCAAATACTGTCGATCCTACATGAAAGTCTGCGATTGAACTGACAAACGCCTTTCCAGCCAACTCCAGGAGATGTCCCTAATACTGTGCATCAACTCCTCACCTCAACAAAACGATTGCAGGACGTTTTGAAGCTATGGAGCGTCAATCAAGCAACCGAGGGCGACGTCAGTGACCTCTACATGCAAATCGGCCACGAATTCAACGCTATGATAAGCGCATTTGCCTTTCATCACCTTGATATAAGGTACGAATTTGCCAATCACCACTGATTATCGTCAGTCCTCCGATCCGAGCTAGCGCTTATCGTTTTGTACTTATAGCAACATACACGATGTTCCAAGCGAGCTACGAGCTGTCCTTGAACAGTGTCTCGCCGAAGATCAATCTCCCCAGGTCCTCGAAACTTTCCTCCCAGAGCTACGAAAAGTCCTCTTCAAATTACTCAAAGGCCTCCAAAATCATGTGGACGAATGGCGCGCGGCATCGCAGCGTATCATGCTGGAGGCACAAAGCCGGCAGTGAATCTGGGCCTGAGGCAGAAATAGATGAATTTCTCAGCAAAAACGCGCCCATCTAGACCCATCTTCCTCAGGACTGGCCACGGGCTCCAGGAGAGCCCACGGTTTATCCTCATCAGCGAGAATGCTCATTCACAAGCAGAGTCCGTAAATCAGAAGTGGACGTGTCGTCTGGTGTCGTTGAAGGCGAAATGACCATGTCTCCTGGATGATCCATCTGATTCTATCATGACATGAATAGTCATTTTAAAGTTTAATCTCCCAACATCTGTAGATCTGCCTTGCTTAGATGATGGTGCTCCCTAAATATTCAACTCCTTATCAGCGTCTAACATTCAATTTCTAAACTTTGGCATAGCCATACTATTGGCAGATTTAAAGACAATTACGTCGATAGTTGCTCTACGGGTGGCAGTCTTCGTTATTTCGTCAAAAATGTATAACATCAGAGCAGTGAAGGTAGATAGCTATGAACAATAGCGTGAGGGTTTTCATTGTCCACCTCTGCTCTCAGAGCTCACTCATCAACGCTCAGCACCGATGGTACTTCAAATACATACATCTTACTTATTGAAAAACGCGCAGATGACCAATGTTTTCCATGATGCAGGTCCATAACGCCAAGAAAGTATAATCAACTTTCTGAAACATATTATTTTTCTTCATCATGCGGGGCGCACTGTCTAAATTCGATTGTTATCTCCTAAAGTCAACTTGAGTCTTGAACGTCCGTAGAAATTAAGCGATGTTCATTGCCTTATCGGACTCAATCAATGAATCGTTAAGTTGACTCTAGTTGACCAATCTAAAAGAAGCTTGCAAAATAAAACAAGAGGACTAGACGGCCTTACGGTGCCTCGTTTTGAGCCACTCGCTGGCAGAAAGACTCAATTAAAGACTGCAGATTGTGTTATCTATCGATGCGTCTTCTGAAAGTATACGTTGAAGAAGAACGGAACCTCATGGCTCCTTCGTCCATCAATGATATCCAGATGAAAAGCGCTGTCTGATTGTATATATGACGAAAGCATCAGCCTTGCTGGGGAGGTGACAACATCAAAAATTGATGGGCGGTTAAAAATAACTCGCGCGTTCTTTATATCATCCTTGTTGCAAGTGAAATTGTAGAGTAGACGGCGATGTCCGACCCCAACAGCACCGTCGCGCTACCGAACCCTTTCACGCCTCTTGCATTTCTCCCTCCTGAGATTGCATACCAGACCTCTGTGGCCATTTATGTCTTGGCGGGTGGATTGGGGGTGAGCGCTTAAGTTTGCCTCGAGTTGAATTGATGCTAATATTATGATTCAAGGTATTGGTTTGGGACCTCTTGGACAATATAATCAGCGATTACAGATTGTTGTTCAAGACGAGCCTCAGCTTCACAACATTGGTCTATTTTCTGTCACGGTAATTCATTGATCTGTTAGGCGCCCATTCAAAAATACTGATGATCTTTGAATAGAATCGGATCGTTGGGATATGTGCTTTCTGCCAACATTTTTGAGAGTGAGTACCTTCAGTCAATCTGGTTGCCAATCGTACTGACGTCTTCTGTCTATCAAGCTGCGCCCACAGGGAATTGTGCCGCATTCGAGCACATAGGCGATGCCTGGTACCCGATGTCGCTCAGCTTCAGTGCCTTGCTGTTCTTCTTCCGACTCCGCGCCATCTACAATCGGGATCGAATCGTGGTCGCTTGCTTCTTTGTATTGTGGCTCGGGCTCGTCGGCACGACGATCCTCATCCCCATCGTCATCTCAGGCGCCAGCATTGGTCCCACGAAATTCTGTGAGGACGCGGACGTTCCCAACTCCTCCTACGCCGCCATCTTCGCGCCGTTGATTCACGACACATTCGTTTTTATTGCTATTTCCTTTCGCCTGATGCAGAACGCTCATATGGACGCGGATTTTAAAGATGGGTTCAGGATTGCTGTGTTCGGCAAATATCTTCCGACATTCACTCAAAGTTTACTCAAAGACGGTCAACGATATTATCTGTAAGCTTTAATTTCGCAACCATCCTGCTTGTACTAATTGTGAAATCAGGATTAGTTTACTATCCAACCTGGTCACCTTGATTATGGTCTTCAATACACGAGTCCCAGTTCCAATGCGATCAATGTTCGCCACACCTAACATTGCCCTGCTCAACATCATGGCCTGCCGAGTTTACCGCAACACCAAGTTTGGTCTCTTCAGGGAAGAGGAACTCTCAACGAGCAACATGCAAAAGGAGGTCGAGAGCAATCTACCTCCTTTCCCCGTTTTCGCCAACCGAAGTGAAATTACGACTACCAACTCGAGCAGTGGGATAGACCTTGGCAGTGCGAGGACATTTGCAAATAGTGGCACTACTGAAAATGAAAAACAGACGGTGACTGAAGTAAGAAGATATTCGAGCTCGCTAGGAGATGCCGAAGACAAAGTCTAGAGTGTGGAGATCGAGCTGGTGACCTTAAATTATCAATCCTTTCTGTGTTCGCTGTATTTTTAAGACGTATTTATGTTTTCATCTCTCTTCTACACATTTCGCAATTCAATAATCCGATACTGTTCAATTTTCTTTCTAAGCTCCACATTTGTCTGAGCGTCGAGGTTCTCAGTGCAAACATCAGCAAAGAAAAAAAAAGCAATTCAAATGCGTAGGTTCGCATAAATATAATCCATACTTAATGGATTATGGTCCGAGTGTAAGTGTGTAAAACCATGACAGAAACTTTTAACCATCTTGTAATGTAGCTAGAATGATTATACCCATTCTGACAACATTCGGATGCCTCAGAAATGTTGTGTACCCATACAAGGATATTAGAATTATTTCATTACCATTACGATGTTGATAACGAATGTAGTTACAGCTCCAATACAAACGTTCCCAAAGAACCACAATCTTAGGAAATGAATACTATCAAGAATATTTCCTGGGATTACATCTACCATATAGATCCTCATACGCTATTGGTAATGACTTTTATGGACTGTATTTCACACATTTCATCCAATTTTACAATGTTGCATGGGATTGTACGGCTACAAGACAGAGAATACAATGAATTCATTTGTAAAGTTTTCGCAAGCTTTCCAAAGACTTGTAACTCTCAAATTTCTCGCGTAGGATTCCAGCTCAACAAACCCTTGTAATGATCACTTACATTCTAATGGATTCTATCAAACGTCAGAAGTGTTCCGAGCATTTTACGGTAATTTATGACATTGTGATACAGCCTCTATTGCCCTACGCTTGTGACCAGTGTATGGGATTTTAGTAAAACATATAGGATTGTCAAACCTCGAAATTCACCATGGGCGCTTGGTAGAACTCAATTCCGAACGAGTCAGGGGCTTCGCCTATTCTGGGTAGTGGCATTATTAATACGCTCCCTATTTTCTACTCTCTCTTTACGCTCTCACTAGTCTGCACATAAATGACTGCCTCTGCAGTACCAGATCCGAAGTCTATTCCCTCAAACGCTCCGGAACACTGCCCTGTAAGTATAACCAACATAAATCTCCAGTTTACCCCAACTCATATCTACTATTTCGTATAGGGTACGGAATCTGAGCTTGCAGGCAAGTCGGACGCCTGTGCAGGCTGCGACAACAAGGATGTCTGCGCTTCTGGTGCGACGAAGCTTCCGGATCCTGCGCTGCCATTTATTAAGGAGCGCATGTCGACTGTCAAGCGCAAGATCCTAATATTGTCGGGCAAGGGAGGTGTTGGAAAGTCGACGTTCACAGCACAACTTGGATGGGCCTTTGCTGCCGACGAGGATACACAGGTGCGTAGCTCCGCCATAACTCGATTAAACTGATTCTGACGTTGCTATCAGACAGGGATAATGGATCTCGACATCTGCGGTCCCTCAATACCCACTATCCTCGGTATCGCGTCTGAGCAAGTCCACTCCTCCGCCTCTGGCTGGTCGCCCGTCTACGTACAAGACAACATGGCCGTCATGTCTGTCGGCTTCATGCTCCCCACCGCACGCGACGCCATCATGTGGCGCGGGCCCAAGAAAAACGGCCTGATCTCGCAGTTCCTCAAGGACGTCGACTGGGGCACTCTAGACTACCTCCTCGTCGACACGCCCCCTGGGACCTCCGACGAGCATCTCAGCATCGTGCAGTACCTCAAAGAGAGCGGCATTGACGGCGCCGTCCTGATCACCACCCCGCAGGAGGTCGCCCTGCAGGACGTCCGCCGCGAGATTGACTTTTGCAAGAAGGTCGGCATCCGCATTATCGGGCTGGTGGAGAACATGTCGGGTTTTGTGTGCCCGAGCTGTAAGGGAGAGTCTCAGATCTTCAAGCCTACGACCGGCGGTGCGAAGCGTCTTGCGGAAGAGACAGGCGTTGAGTTGCTGGGTGCTGTCCCACTAGACCCTCGGATCGGCATGAGCGCCGACTACGGCGTCAGTTTCTTGGACGAATATCCCGACAGTCCTGCTACGACTGCTTACCTCGATATCATAGACCGTAAGTGATCCGTAAACTCGCTCATCATCCCTTACTAACCTTTCTGCAGGAATAAAAGACATTCTAGGCGACCGGTGACGATATCCCATTCAAAGATGTACATATACCGTTTTCACTTCCCAATAGCATTAACATGTATCAACGACACACAATCTCCCATAAGTAGATAGATAACATCAGCCCTTGAATAACTAGCCACCCTTGCAAACCGGCCTCCTGCCTACACCACGAACCGCTTCTCAGATTTCTTCGGACGCTCCTCTCCCTGCTCCTCGCCCTCCGACTCGATCCCAAAATCCTTCGGCACCTCCGAGGGCGGCGCATCCGCCTCCGTATTCACCTCCGTGATATACTTCCCGATCGGCGCGATCCCCGCGAGCCCGCCCGCGAGCCCCTCCGAGTGCTCGTGGATCGACACCGTCGACAGCGTGCGCAGCAGCTTGCGCGTCATCTCCCCGCCCGCGGTCGAGCCCGTCCGCGAGCGCGCGGGCACGACGTAGCCCTGCGTCGGGAACGGCACCATGCCCGCCGCCGCCTGCCCGCTGCCGAGCTTGTCGCCGCCGCCGCCGCCCGCGCCCGCGGTGGTGCTCGCGCCCTCGATGAACACGGGCACGTACGAGCCGGGCAGGGGCGAGCTGTACGTCGAGCCCTGCCGCGAGGGCTGCAGGATGCTCGAGCGGCGCGCGTAGGTGACCACGGGGTCGGTGGGCGTCGTGAGCGAGCGGCGGTGGTGCAGCGCCTCGGGGCTGATGGACGGCATAATGTCCGTCAGGATATCCTCCGCCTCCTTCAGCCGCGCGAGCTTTTCGTTGATCTCTGCGGCTGCCGAGATAACGTCCTCGTCGCGCAGTGTCGTGGGCTCCGTCGTTTCCTCTGTTCTTGTCTGTGTCGGCTGGGGCGACATGTTAAATATGCCCTCCTCGAAAATGACCGCAGGTTGAGACGGCTCCCTCAGTGAAGGATCGGGTTCGGTAACCGGAGGTGGAGAAGCAGACAATGCAGGCTCCAAGGGCTGCTCTTCCTCGTCATCAAAATCGAGAGCGAGCCCGCGCACTTCATTGCGGTAGTCCTCGATCTCATCCCACAATGCCTGCCGGAACTCTTCCATAGTCTCGAGTTCCTCGATTTCGCGCCACTTCTCGAACTTGTGAGGGCAGTCGGGTTCGTCCGCTGGGTCGTGATAAGAGGCCAGCCAGGGATGCTCGAGAGCGCCCGGAACAGTCAACCGCTCGCTGGGATCGAAGCATAGCATCTGTCCGAGAAGTTCAAGAGCTTTGGTGCTATGGAATCAGACAGTTATTCAAACATGCAGAAGCTTTACACACCCTGGGGATCTCCCTTGGGTATTACTTTCTTGAAAGGAATGGTTTTCTTCAGTGGCAATGATTTCACATACGCTTGCGCCTGATAGTCCACGTCAATGCGTGCTTTACGCCAATATCTTTCCAACTTACTTTGGGGCTGCCAATCTTGCGAATCACATCGGAATTGGGGGTTCCTTAAAAAAATGTAAAAACATTGATAATATGTATGAGCAATATATCGCCTACCTAAAACCCCAAAGATCTTGTTAAGTTGGTCCACTGCACAAATAATCCAATCAGCTGCATGTCCTTCATCTAATCATATTCATATGCTGACCATAACTGAATATTCCGATTAGAAAACAGAGAAATCGAAGACGCCTATATCACTTACTCTTTTCCCTTGAATAAAGGCGCTCCGAATAAGAGTTCTGCGAGGATGCAGCCTATTGACCAGACGTCGACTACGGTGCCTCAGTCAGCATGACTGCAATGGTGTGCTTGATGACACCCGAAATGTCAGTTCGGAAAACTCACTCGCCGTGTCATATTTCCTGAAAATAGCACTTTAGTCAGGAATAGCGACATATGGCGCTCTTTGCGGGCATGCTTACCTGTAAGCTAACATGATTTCGGGCGCCCGATACCACCGCGTTGCGACATACTCGGTGAGGTGCGATGCAGTTTCGTCTGGAGCTGTATTATACCCTCTGCTCAGCCCAAAGTCGCAGATTTTGAGCTCGCAATCGGCGTTGACCAGCAAGTTGCCGGGCTTGAGATCGCGGTGAATAACGCCCGCTGAATGGATGTACTTCATGCCTCGTAGGATCTGGTAGGTAAAGTATTGGACATGTTCGTTAGTTAGTGTTTGCCCCGATCTAATGATCTGATGAAGGTCAGCTGGGAGATATCAGAACACCGTCGCGATCCCTTGAGAGTGGGAGGTAAGATCACCTTCCATAGGCTGTAGGGAAAGAACGCGTCATGTCCTGGTCAAGCAGAGTGTGTTGCTTGGGACCGTACCTCCATGAATATATAGCTGTAATAAATATTAGACAATGTTTAACGTAAGAGCAGAAAGCGTACATTTCGCTGAAATCTGCTGAGATCGCGTCCACATCTATGAGACCTGTGATGTTTCCGTGGTGCGAGAAGTGGCGGAGGAGGGTGATCTCGCGCAGCGCTCGCTTTGCGAACTGGATCTTCTCGAAGACGCGAGTGACTAATTTTATTGCCACTGTCTCCCCTGAGATTTCATCCGCAGCGGAACTGGGTTAAATGAAGATGAGATTCAAACCTTGCCTTCGCGTCGAGCTGTGCACGTACATGACGACTCCATATGCTCCAGAACCCAGCTCCCGCACCAATTTCCATCGCTTCTCCAAGTGAAAGACCTTCTGAAAGGAAGACACGATCGTATGATAACCTCTATGTTCACCACAGATTAGCACGCGAGCCAACTCAAAGGCCTGACCAGAATACGTACCTTCGCCGCAGACTCTCATCTGAAAACGGGTTTGAAGCTCTTCTTACTCTTGATCTTCCTCGATCTACGTTCCACGAGCCAGGAGAAGGCGCGACTGGCGATGAATAGTTGTCGTCATCGTCCTTTGAGCCAGCCTCTCGCCTTCTTCTGCGGGGTTCGCGTGGTGACCTTCGGGGAGATTTTCCGGGGCGAGACATAGTGTCAGAGGGAAAGAAACGGGCGCCTATGGCTGTATTTGGGTGCGTGGGGGTATGCTGTGCTTTGAGATGGGTATATGACTAGGAAGGTGAGTAATATCCGAGCCGTAGGGATGTCGTAAGTGGGCAGCCAAAACAGGCGATGCAGCACAGCTGATGAGACGTCGACTACGAGAACAATGGGCGCTGCGGGGCGAATGTCAGGCCACAGAAGCTTATCGTGGACGTTCAGAACGAGGAATGTTTAAAACAAAGCACTCGCGTATGGACAATGGACAAAGTCATCAGTGATCGCTTCGAGCGCAAATCTCCGATAAGCAATTTCATTACCCTCGATCTCGTCCTCGGTACGGATTCAAATTACAGATTCCAATCTACTACTAGTACTACTACTACAGCTTTATTAGATGCAAACAATGCCTAGGGGAATATATATGTAAACGTTCGTCCTCATGAAACCGCAGTAGGAGGCTCTGCAGCGGTGGGTTGAGGCGTCGCCGACGCGGAAGCATTTCCATCCTCCGGCTCGCCAAAAATATCCAAGAATCCGGCTCCACGTGCTTTGCTAGGCGCTTTTTTCGTCACATAATCCCTCAAGCCTGACTTCAAGCTAGGCTGCTTGTCGACTAGCTCCCGCAGCTGGTCCTTGGGGAGCTGCAGGAGCGCCCCAAAGCTCGCAGGCGCAATAGCTTTGGCGCACCGGATGAACCCTTCCCACAGCGGTGGATTCGTCCAAATTTTTTTGGTGATCAGACGGGAGAGAAGCGTCGTGGAGACGAACCCAACGAGGGATTTGTATGTTGTGACTGCTTGGATTACCTATTATGACTCGGAATGAGTTTTCCGCGCGCCCACACATCAAAGTTGGAGCTCACCGTGCGCAAGAATAGTACAGGTAGAACAGGTTCATCCATGATCTGCTGCATCACAACAGCCAGAATTTCTGATCGGAAGACGTCTGTCATCGAGAAACATATACCAATAGCTGATAACAATGAGTACACGCAAGCGAAAGAATAAGAGATAGCATACCTTCAATGGCACTTTTCAATCCAATTTCCTTTTCCGATTCGTGCAATAAGACCATGAGTTCTGCGGGCGTAAGAAGTTCGCTCTGCCGCACACGTGGAAGATTGGACGTAACACTCCCAAACGTTTGTGGAGGAGTAGTGACAATAGAGCTGAACACCGATCGAACCAGGTTCTTGGGTTCCGCCTGGCCATTGAGACTCGATACAATACGTGGCAAATAGCGCATGATATCGCTCTTGTCCATCTCAGCGATAATGGGAATGAGGAACCGGGCGTCGAGGTCGCGCTCGTTGATAAGAGCCTTGACCAGCGCGACAAGTTGTGTACTGGGTCGCCCGTGTTCGGTGAAGATCGTCAAGACTCTCAGTGCCAGCGACTCAGCACCGGGTGGGCATTGTCTCATCAAAGTGAGCAGCTTGCCGTGGCTCGAACCTAATGAACGGATAAGAGCGGTGATAAGATCTTGGATCGCTTCCTGGACTGTGATGTCCATATGTCCATAGGCAGCGAAGATCCTATGGTAAATTTAGTCAGATAAAAGGATATGTATCACAACAAAAAAGTAAACTTACTTATCCAAGAACTCTGGTACCTTCACAGAAAGCGCAAATAACAACTCCACATGCTGAAGAACCTGCGCTTTCTTCGCAGGCAGCTCGATACGTTCAGGCAGATAGGGTGTGTACACCAAATCTTCATCTGATTGCTGCCCATCCTCAGCTTCTCCTTCCTCTCGTGGAGCGGTATCCATTTCCTCAGCGGGTATCTCAGGTTTAGCTCCCTCGTCTTCAGTGGTTTCCATGTCTTTTCCTTTTTCTGTCTTTGTATCTTCCGCCACCTCTGTACCATTCATAGTCACGTCGCCATTGCTTTGCGCTTCGGGGGCCTTTGGGCGAGGCCCTAGCTTTTGCAGCTTCCGAAGCATTTGCAGGGCAAACTCCCGGATCATGCTATCCATGGGCTGGACGTGCGGGACCCAAAGTTTTACGGTGTTGATAGCGGCTCCTCGGATGCGTTTTTCTATTTCATGTATGAGAATGCGATGACATCTGATATGAAAAAGAGAGTACATACCGTGATGTGTGGTTAGCTCAAGAAGCACATTCAAAGCATCCAATCTCAGCGATGGTCTTTGAATGACAATTCCACGTAGTGTAGTGAAGCCCACTTGCATCCGGTCCGTACTGCATTTCGAATCAGAAATCCGGCAGGATTGTATTCATGAAAGACATGTCACATACCTTGAGCTATCAACACATAAATCTCTCAACAAATCTAGTACGTCTGGTGGTACCGAAGGAAGGTCTAGCAGGAATCGCGCGAACGTCTTGTCTTTTCCATCCAGAACTGTTTGGTATGAGGCGACGATTTGATTGAGCCACGTTTCATAGTTTGGTCGCTGTGAGTATTATGAGTACGATAGCGTTGGAATATGTATGATGTTGAGGCAAAGGGGAACGTACCCAGTCTCGATCAATGCCCTGACGGACTTGATCGTTATACCATTCTTCGTTCATCCATGTTGTCGCCAAGCGTACTCTGCAAACATTTGAATTCAATGAGAAAAATGACCAGATATACGCAAAGCATAGACTTACCTCGCTGGGAAATCAGCCATAATATAATCACAAAGCTTCTGCCTCAACTGATCCTGGCGGAAATAATAGTCCAATTCCGCACTCCCATCCTTACTCTCCTCCGTCGATTCCTTGCTACTACCGCCAAGGTCCTCAGGCGGCTCAGCAACGCGCGTTATCATCCGCACGAGCAGGAGCATCCACATCTCCGCTGCAGAGTTTCCGCCCGCCAATGCCGATTCAGGCGCGATGCCCTCGCCAAGAGCGCGCAGCTCCTCAGCCCCGTCCCATATCCGCGATATTGACGTCGACACAAGCGCATTTCGATCGTCTTCGGAGAGGTCTCTCGGTGGGGGGAGTTTGAATTCGACGAGGGATAGGTCGTCGATGGAGGGTGCTAGGGAGCGTTCGGGTTCTGGAGCACCAGAGAGCTGATGGACGAATATATTATCAACAAAAATACCAATGTGATAGGAAAAAGTAGGTTCAGTAAAAGTAGACGAACCTCTTCATTGAGTCTTTCAGGCTCATACTCCAGCTCTTCTTCGTCAATGTCCATCTGTAGAGGATCCACAGGTTCAGCTTTTACCGGCGGTGTTGCTGCCGCGGGGGGTTGCTGTATCTGCGTCATACTACTTTCAACAGCTTGGACCATTCTTCTTGGCCCAGTTGGAATGGCAGGCTTTGGAGCAACGATGGTAGGAGCGGTGGGTGCTGGCGCAGCTTTCGCTGATACAGCCGTCACATCAGCAGGCATAGCCAGACCGCGACTCTGTCGATATGCATTGACCATAGCAATGAGCTGTGGTTCCGTAAATGCCTCGAGATTGGCGACAATGAGGTTGGTGATGAGCTGCGCGGGTAAAGATGTGAAGTCAAACGCTGACAGGAAGGCAGCATTATTGGGAACGGGTGTGGGCACAGGCTCGGCGGTCTCAAGTTTAATCCTCTTGTTGTCGGTAGGTTCATTCGAACCGGATGATGGGCGTTTGCGGTTGTCCGCCTTGCGTTTCTTCTCTTCCGCAGCAGCTTTGTCCATGCGTATGCTTTGCAGGCCGAGGGCCTCATTGATTTGTCCTAGATATTGTGTGCTGGTGGGAAGTCGGGAGAGATGAACAAGGAGAATTCGGACCGCCTTTTCAACGCTTTTGATGCTTGAAGCTGGGAGATTGGCAAGGGCTGCCGGGGTCCAAGACCGGAGGGTGGTAATGACGAAAGGGAAAGTGGATGGTCGTTGTTTAACGAGGTTCACCCATGAGTTGAGCATGGCAGATAAAAGGTCGACATCTTGACTGCTATACAGCATCCTAGCCAATGTTTCCATCAATTTCTGGCCTTCTCCTTCGAGCTGCGCGACGGGGATGAAGGGATGGTCCACAGGACAGAAAGATATATTGGGGTCATTTTTGTTCTGAAGCTATAGAAGGTAAGTACGGATAGTACATTGAGAAGATGGAAAGCACGTACTCGTGGATCCGATACCCCTCGCGTCTGGACGAGAATAACCCTCTGCACAAACTTCATGGCTGACAGCCTAATTCCAGCATTCACGTTCGGGGCCCATATAAGCTCGACAATACGCGACTTGCAGGCCGATAGTGTATTCCACAAGCCAGGATTGCTCCGGTTCGTACATCTAAGGAAATGGTCGGAAAAATGAGGTATAAATCTGCAGAAAATATGCTCACAGGTGCCTGAAAACAAGTGGGTATACCGTCGCAAAGCTCTGAATTACGACCTTCACTGTGGCAGGACGGGGGTCATCGAGGAGCTGTACGAGCGTGTCTATAGCATTCAAAGCCACTGAAGAAGAACACGCATGAATATTGGTGGTATGACGACAACAATAACTTGCAATAAGACTAACTCTGTGTTCGCTGCTCCAACGTCAACGACGAGCGACATATCGCGAAATGCACAAGATCCAACACCCATCTCTTCAACAACGAGTCCCCCGTGTTCGCAACGACGTTAATGAGTGTTTGCGAAAGAATGGGTATGGGTGCGGGATGGACTTCCAGGGCCTCGCGCAGCGTGGTGAGCAGTTCTGCCTGTTCTTGCGAGTTTGGAGGCGCTGACCATGCTGCCTGGAGTGCTTGGAGGGGGTCAACGGGATTGCTTGCCATCTTACAACCAAATCGCCGACAACGCCAACAATGACGACCAGCTTCAAGTTCTCCAAGAGGCGCGGCGGCACACAGCGGACAGTCAATTAACGATTATGTAATGGCACAGCCACTACATATTTAGTTCACGCTCAGCTCATGCAATTTTTACTCAGAAATTCATGATGGCAGAAACCGCAGCCACCATTGCGCTTTATCAATTCATATCTATAGCAGTACGAATCAACAAGGCTGTTTATGATACAGTGGTGTCAGCCAGCAGCGTTGTATTTTAGCTTTAATAGCTGGGGCAATGGTTGCGCACATGCCAGGGTATATCGTAAGTACCGCGAAATATGGTCGTCCATAGCATACTATATACTCGAGTTCAATGAAGAATGGGTACGTGGGGAAGAGGTGATGTTAAAGTACATTCAATGATTCAAAAAAGAGAAAGAAAGAAAGAAAAGTCAAGGACGCGCAGAACGAAAGAAAGAGTGTAAAGATGAGGATGAAAAATGAAGAACGTCAGAAAAGAGTTCGACATGGTATCTGGAAGCACCGATGCGGGTGATAGGGAATATTATGAGACGGATATTGAACATGGCTGGATGGTAAAGTATCAATGATCAAATCAAGTCAAATGAGACTGCGGCAGAAATAGCATAGAGGGGGCACACATCATCACCATGGTCATCGTCACGAGCGCTGATTCCCAATCCGCATATTCTGCGCCGCTGGGGAATAGCCATTCACAACAGAGCCGTATGGCTGACCTTGCGGCTGAGCGCCTTCGGCCGGTGACCTTGACGGAGGTCCAACGAAAGATGGCGGCCGAGACGAGGGGCTATGGCTGCTCGAGTTGTTCGTCGGGCGAGGAATGGGGGGAGAAGGGTTCCAGTCATCCATCTGTGGATTCCGCTGCATGTTTTGTACCATACCTTGATTCTGCTGCTGCATCTGCATCTGCATCTGTATCGGCATGCCCTGAGGTATAGACGGCGAACCAGGAGGTTGATAATACTCGGTACCCTGTGGCACGTTCTGTTGCATCCTCATATTCATATTCCGGTCTGAATTCGAGGGCGGGGCGCCAAAGGGACCTCCAGGCGGAGGCGGGCGCTCTGGAACGGGTGAATTGATCGGCGGATATCGTTGCTGCTGCATTCCATTAGACTGTGGATGCATATACGGCGTCCCAGGCATTGAGCGAGCGCCGCCTTTCAAGCGCATATATGTATCGCACTTCTTCAAAATTCCTTGCTAGGCAAATCCAGCGAGTTCGCAAAGTATTCCTGGTCATGAAGGATGGGAAGGAACTCCTCTGGTACCGTGAAGAACTCATCCTGGTTCTCCAGCAACGACGTAACCACCCTGACCGAACTGAACGTCTCGTCCCGCATGGCGTTCTGCCCTCGCGAGTAGAGGATGCTGGGACATATCACAGTTGCCAAATTCTGGAGGTCCATCTTGCTCCCCGTTTCCGCATCCATATGGGCAAATGATGCCACCCATTTGAGGAATACGAACAGAACCTCCATCGTGTCGCGGTGGCTCTTGGGCAACATGAGAGCAATCAAATGAAGATACCGCTTTCGATCTTCGTCCGATGGAAGTGCTGAGCAAATGCAAAAGTAAATTCACCATTAGTCTCATCGACGGCAAAGAAAAAGAAAATAACAGACATTGCGATGCCACAAATAGGCGGTGAAGCTTAAACGTCAGCAGAGGGTCGGGTAGCTCTCGAAGGAATTCTTGAGCAGCGCTGCAAGTTGTACTGGGTTATCCTGCGAGAGATCAACTGATGACGGATCCCGGTCGATAGAATCCTTCAAGTCGCCGAGCCGACGGATATTCCCGTTCTTGCGGAAGATACCTTCGATAGACATATCTAAAATAGCCCGAGGCTACATTAACGCCCAAATATACGACCCAAACCTAACTTATTTGAACTTACCCATTTGCCGCATCGCCGAATGACATCGTCAATGAAACTCGGGACTCGTAGTGTCGCTCGTGTTGCTCCGAGTAGCGAATCTGATCCTTCTCTCTCGACTAGAAGCTCAAGTGGTACACCGAATACGCCTTTAAAGTCAAATAAATGAATGCATCAGCTTCAATCCACACATCTAAAAGCGACACGAACGCACCTTTTTTCTTCACGTTCTTCTTTCACCTTTGAACAGCTTATTCCAAAACCCACTCTTCTTCGTCTCCACCATCTCCAAAATCTCCTCCATGTCAAATTGTCTTTCAGCGGCGACCGCGCCAACGCCAGCACCGCCGAGTACTTGACGATCGCCAGCTCCAGCGTGCTGAGCTCCGCAAGATACGGTGTCGCGTTCTCCCTCGGCAGCGACCTTTGCTGCTCCCTGCCTGTGCGACTTCGAGGATCTGCGGTATATCCGCCAGTGTAAGCGCGTCGTCCGCTGCTTCCCTATTGACCCAGGCCAAGAACACCTGCATCCTCCGCCCCGCCTGCTGGCGAATTCGGCGCACTCTCGTCGACAATCATCACCTCGCTGCCACCCGACCGCGCGAGAGAGGGCCGCAGGTTCTGGCCCTGGTCCGAGGGGAGTTTGTTGGCGTACGCACGCGGCGTACTGTGCTGGCTAGGAGGCGACGCGTACTGCAACTGCGGCGACTGATTAGGGTAGCCAGCTTGGTATGGCATCTGTCCTTGTTGCCTTGCTGCCCTGTTGGACCTGGATGCTGTTCTGGTGGAGTGTCGCGTGCGCACCGGGCTCATGTTGGCGCGGAAGGTCTGATGGATGCACGCTCCGTCCAGCGGGACTCTCGACAATAGTGGACTTCCTAGGGAATCGCGCGGTCGCAGAGAGCTTGCGGTCTAGGTGGACTGACTTCATCCGCATTATGTCGCTTGAGGCTCGGTAGGGATCAGGTGTTGACGACTCGCTCGAAGGTATTGAAACTAAATGACCATGATATCAGAATCACAAGCGCCAATCAATAAAATAGCACAGAACACCAAAAAAGGAAGGCGACATACCAGGTGACATGGGCACGACACCCTGCTTTTTGAGTAGGAGATATAGTCGGCGAAGGGCGACATTCAGAAGGAACGCATATTGTTCCAGCCTCTGAACGGCCTGGAAGCCAGCTCTGCACCCCGGATGTGCATGCTCCGTACACAAGATAACTGTGGGCACCTCTCCAAACGCGGGTGTATCCTTCCTCGATTCCGGATCAAACACAAACCCAGCAACATTCGCCGGTGGCCTTCGCGCCGTAGAGAGTTTGGGTGGGTGGGTTACGCTTGACTCCTTGCTATTGTCCTTCTCCCTCTCATCACCGCTCTTCGATGATTGTTCCTTCAACACAGGTATCGCCGCAACTTTACCGCAATGGCACATTGTATACAATGTGAGTGCCATCGCTGATATGTGCCCAGGCGCACACAGTCCTCCTCCACTGTTAGGTTACACCGTACGCAGAGATCCGACGGCGGATTCGAACTCTTACTCGAGGTAGAGCCCTCCCTTTGGGAGAAAGGTGACTCGCCAGCATTTTCCGGCGCAAGACTGCGAAATCCGTATGTGACACCTTGAGTACCAAAGTTGGCGTTGGGATTTGCAGAAAGGACTTCGCCGTTCTGGCCTTTGATGATGCGCTTTGCACCAGGGTTACCTCCCTGTACAGCAAGGAGATGGAGTTTGTCGAGGAATGAACCCATGGCCTCTCGTACGCTCTGTTCGCGTTCAAGTTTGAGGGCCCCTGTCAGAGCGATCCGGATTAGGATCTTGAGGTAATGGGCGAGCCCCGTGACAAGAGCCAACAGTTCTTGCGTCATGCCCATTCGCCGTGCTCCTGTTTCTTGAGTGTGCGAGAGTAATGTAAACAGCTCGACTGTCTTTCGACATAGCATACGCGCCTCGCGGACGTGCGACATGCCTATAACACAATAAGAGTGAAATGGTTGACTTTTGGATTGAACGACTAACCTTTCATGTTTAGCGATGCGAAATGAAATTCAAGGTCATCAATCGTCCCAAAAAGTACTTCCACGTGTAGGATGAATTTCTCGGCCATTCGAATAGCATCTAGATAGGCTCCATTGCTGACTTGTCTGAGCATATCTGATATGCACGCTGCACTGGATTCCTCAAAAGCAGAGAGAACACTGAAATTTGACTCAAGGTCAAGCAATGAATAGGACAAAAGACAGGAAATACACGTACGTCCAGATCGATAAACCTGTTGCTCCATGCGCACTTGCTTCTCCTTCAGGGTCGCCGGTGATTCTCTCCTTTCCTCCTCTACATATAGCGGCTCTCCCCCTTCTTCTGCTGACAGGGCACTCGTGGGTCGTCTAGTGCTAACTTTAACGTTCCAGAACTAGGAGATCGTGTTAACATTATCGACGAAGGATATGAAGATGACGCTTTTGACGCACCTTGTTGATCATGTAGCATTCTGGATGCCAGCATTCATCTCTCATGTTCCTATTGATCTCCACGAATTGCTTGAGAATCGCACTGTTGCAACCAGCACATTTGGTGGCGAATCGCGTCGAATAGTGGAAATGACAATAAACATCGCCGTCGTGCTCGTAATATGAGTCTTGTGGTCCGAACAGAGTGGAACAAAGCGAACAGGTGAAATGCTCAACGTGATACTTCTTGTCTATATCCGAGTGGTAAATAGGTTACCAAATAGAGAACTAGGAGTTTACGCACTGCATGCCGTTATATAACTTCCTCTCAATGCCATCCCGCATTTTGCGCAAATGAGGTTCAGCCTGCGAAATAGTCGTTCGCATAGCGGATTCTGCTTGCCCCCCGCCATCGATGGGAAAGAATTTAGAAGCGACAACGTCCCCACAGTCCTATAAACATAATGATCGTAAGAAAAAAACTTGTAGAAAGAAATCAAGTTGCACCCACCATGCATTTGAAGCAATTTAGATGGAATACTGCACCGAGGGCGCGGACAAAGGGCCTTGCATAGCCTTTCCGCAGGCTGAACATGTGCTGAAAGGGAGCAACAGGTGAGATCAACGTCATCCAGAAAAATGACACCTACGTCGAGGATAAACTTGTGGATGCTGACGAGTTACTTGGGGGGCTTTGCCGCTGATGTTGATGCATCC